>JALJCO010005850.1:0-75792 GCA_023101725.1 Atherinomorus stipes
ATATCAAAATGGACAATCCACAACTGATCTTCACATTCTTGTCAGGGCAGAGGCCCATAAGAAGAGTCAAGTCAATTTCATTTATAAAAACAACCTCATTTGACCATATCACTGAACACAAAAAACATCAAAATCAGAAAATTATCAATAAAATAAACAAGAAAGACAGATTAAAAAAAACAAAACAGAATGAAACAAATACAGACATGAAAACATAGATACAAAAAACCCAAAAGGCAGGGCCCAAGGCTGGAGGAAGAGCCAGCTAGAAAAGTTGCTTAAAATAATGATTTACAATAATGTTAAGATCTAATATTAAACAGAAGGCTAGCAAGGCGGCTAGTTGGTTTCAAACACCGGATGAAACTGATCTAAACTAATGTACAGGGTATTAGGGCTTGCTGTGTGCCATGTTCATTTTGTCATGCACGCTCATGAACACACAGGTATTGGTGACCAGTGGATCACATCACTGTGACGTCTATTAAATTCCTGCCTACCAAAGTGCTGCTTTACTCTTTTTAAAGTTTAAAGTTGTACTTCCATGGTCATTTCATTAATATTTCTGTGTTCTCCATTATTATTGAATGCATTCTGCATCGTTTCTGTTTAAAAAAAACCCTCTGGTATCTTTGTATCCAGCTGTATTTGTGTACTAGAAGAGAGGCTTGTGGTCCAACGGCAGGCTTTTCCGGGTCCTTCTTATGAATTTCCGTCTGATTGGCTGCCTGCCATCAGTGTATGAAGGAAGCTCCGCCCTCCGCTCTTATTTCGCTACAGACAGGAAATAGAGCCGACAAACAAGTTTGTTCCGCCATGCTAACAAACAGTTAGCTAATTAGCTTCTCAACTCTGAAGCTACAGTCGTGCCGTCTTTACTTCTAGTGTGTAGTGGAGGGTTACCTGCCTTCCAATGGACAGATAGAAACCCCACGTGGGATACGCTATTTGCAATGTTACGTAGAAGTGCGAGGCTGTTCCCGATTCGCTCTTTTCTTCGTATTGTTTCTGTGATGAGGAAGCACAGCCGACTGGGGGGAACGCAACGCTAGCAAGTCAGCATGTGTAAGTAAACAAGGGGAAACCCTCCGTATTTCAGAAGGAGCAAGTTAAACGGGTTTTCAGTGGAAGGAGGCCTTTAAGGTCTAAGTACATTTTGGATCTTGTGGCATGAAACTCAGCTCATCAGAAACAGGTCTGCTTTGCTTTCTGTCCCCAGAGATACAGCTAAACATGAAGAAACTACTTTTAGGTTTCATTAATTGTTAATAGGATAAAATCCCTAAAAAGTTCAAATCAGATCTGCTTTTTTTCTATTTATTTATTTACTTTAACATGAAACCTAAAAACCTTCCTTTTCATTGCTGTATTTAATTTACATTATCAGACTGAAGAACTTTAATAAACCTTTTTCACAAAAACTGGAAGTATGCAACCGTTGGGAATCTTGTCTTCCTGTGAGGGCCAGACTTCAGTCAGACATCAAAAATGGATTGTGTTTACACTCTGGATATCACATTTCAGCCCGTTTACTTAACAGGCTCAAAGTTTTGCCTGCATTGTTTTGATCATGTGACCAAGCGATGCATCGTTTTGTCATCTGCAGAGCTGCTTCCGGGAATTTTAAAGAGAAGGAGTTTGTTAATAGTGTATACCTAGCTTTAAATGTAATTCAATCACGTCCGAAACTGAAGGTTTATAGAGGAGGTTTTGCAAGCGATTATTCATCTTTTCTGATATCAGAAAGCATCAGATTAAAATGAAATTTACGGAGCTGTTCTGATAACATTGACAGGAAATAAAACGTGACCATGCAGGTGTTATTAATGCATCCAGTATGTGTATAATGTCCCTATATTGTCCAAAATCTGCTGAAATAATGCTTTTTTTTTTAACCTCCCTCTTTTTTTTAAGATTGCACATATAGGTTTGGTCAAACTTCCCTAAACTCAAAATTAATTCTTTTAAATGATCGTGAACAAAATAAGGATCGCAGATGGTAGAATATCACTCCAACGCGTTTAACTGCAAGAGATCACAGGATATCGTAGTTCATTCCGAGTTGTAAATAAAATAAAATTTTAATTCTGTATGTTTCATGGCTTTTGTTTAGTTACATACATGTATTATTGTAATATAGTTGTGGGTTACCAATGTTTTCACGTATGTTATAATGAGAGGCTGAGACGAGGCAGTTCGGGTCCAGTGATCTTTTACTGGACCCAAACTGCCTCATCTCAGCCTCTCATTATAACATACGTGAGAACATTAATCCACGGCTTCAAAGCTGCATCATGTGCTGCTATTCAATACACCCTCACCATGAAGGATCCCACAGATAACAGCGGCCACAACTTTACACAGCAGAGTTAAAACCATCTCTATGCATGCAAAAACAACGAACAAACAACTCTTTTCTTCTATTTTAACACTGATAGATGAAAACAGTAACTCGGGACTGAGGACATAATTTATTTTATTCCAGTTTTATTTATTTATTCATTTATTTATTTTTGCTCTTTGACCGCATCAAATGTTTACAGCAGGAGATCGATGCGGTCAAGGCCAGTATAGCAGTCTGTGCTCATGGCAGTTGTGTCAAAATGACTTGGTGTTTCATGAGGCTTCGGTTTTTCCGTCCCTATTAATGTCTATCATTGATGGATGTTGAAAACTCCTGAAAATGGATGTAGGACTGCTTCAGAGCAAAAGTAAAACAGCCCGCTGTGCTGCAGTGACTTGACTTTCTAGCTTGAGATGTTGTCGGAAGTAAAGATCCACGACTGCAGCGTATTTCCTGTCAAAAAACAGGGAAGTGTGAAAAAGGTCTATTAACAGTTTTTACAAAACTGTGGCACTCACCCTGGTTTTACTTTTGAAAAAACAACACATTCTGCACATTTACTTTTCATGCATTAAAGGGGAAACTCAGTAACTTTTTTACCTCAATAAATGCTTTTCGGAATCCCCGTGGGGCTAAACAAAGTGTTTACGGAGCGATTCAATGTTTCCCCCCCTCCCGCCGGGGCCTCTGGCCTGCGAGCAGCTAAATACAACTTTGCCTGCGCCGACCCGAGCAGAACTTGCGACAACAGAAACCGCTGTACGGTACTCAGGTCCCCTATCTACTGAGCTGCTTCCAGCTCTGATTTTAACCAGACTACCAGCGCTAATTCGAAGAAAACATTTCTTTAGCTTCACACCACCTAAACACGGCTCCTGGCTCTCATAACCAACTCTTTGCTGGACCAGAGTGATTCACGTAGCTTGCGCTGCCTGGGCGCCGGGTGAAGCATCACTGCTTCAGGCTCAATAATCACTTGTCACGTCCGCAAAAAGTAAATAAAAGTTCGTATTCTTACCTGCTATTTGCCAACACCAGTGAAAAATATAATCCACGGCATATTTACCCACAAATTGCGGGTAAAACGTCCCGTTTCAGAAAATACAGGACTTTGCTTTGAGCAGAGGGAGACGAGGTGCTGCTACCAACGCAGCAAAGTAGCATCAACAAGCTAGTAAACGCTTAGAAATATATCCAGGAATCAAAATAGAGGAAAGACAGGTAGAGAAGCCGTCTGTGTGCTGTGGGGGTGTAAGGGGGGTTGAACACGACAGTGAAAGGACGCCACTAGGGGGAGCCCCGAGCTGAAGTTACTGAGTTCTGCTTTAATGTAGTATGAGGAAAAGGCATAATAGTCGTATGAGAGCGTCGCAGGAAGACTTATGATTAATAATCACAGAAGAGTGGGATAGGAGTATATTTAAATGAGCTTCCTGCTTTTTATTCAAATATTCTCATGCTCAAATTGAAGCCTTCATATATTGCCTTAAAAAAAACAGAACAAGTTGAGCCTTCCTTAAATATTTAGTCTTTCGCCAATGTTTTTCTCTGAACTCCATCATTTTTTCTATTTTCTTGACTTTTGTTTGCCATAAATACAGGTAACCAAACAAAAAACAGAGGCAACCTGCGCAGGGTTGTTGGCAAAGATAACTGAGAAAAGCCGAGTGGCTAGCTTGTTAGCTTCCCAGTAAACAACAGAGGAACCACGTTTCCTAAAAGTGATAATTATCTTACCTCCAACTTCTTGTGTGGCGTAAAACATCCTCACTGCAAACACCAACACCTCCATGACTTGATCCACATCCGTTTTTTTCTTTTTAAGAGCAAGCAGCGGCATACATAAGAGCAGCGAGCAGCTACATTCGTCTGCACTGCGAGATGCTCACAGCGAGTTATGAGCACGCGGGGAGGGTGGGAGGGTGACAAACGGCAGTCGAGATAATATCATTCAACCAGCAGGGGCCGTTAGCAGCACTACATCCAATGAAATTCATTTCATTGGATGGGTTTTTCATTCCTGTCCGTTCCATAGCTGATTATTTTTTTAATTTTTGTGTCAGAACATTTAATCAATTGGCTGCAATCAGGATGTGAAGAAGACTTTAAGCAATATAGTGAGAAAAAAAAAGAAGAAAAAAAACTCTTGAAAAACATCACCCACCCTGCCTTTAAAATTCAGACTTGTCAAAGAAGTTGGGAAACTGTGTTCACAAAGAAATATGTTATTTTTCTGCCAATAAGTCACAAACTCTCATTCTCATGGTAGAGTAGTGAGTATTCAGTGTTAACATTTTTTCCTCCAAAGTTTAAAAAGACTTTGAAATGAAACTTCTAATTAATCATGACATTTACAGACCATTATTACTGTCAGCTTTTAATCACCACAATTCCTTTTGTAGTGACAGCCATAAATTATAGAAGTTTACTGATGTACAGTGTCTGATTTAATTAAAAAAAAAACACTTTGATTCTGGCCTGTCAAGTGAGTCACTTGGTATCAGATTTACATTTCTTAGAGACATCTTGGAAAATTATGAATCACTTGCTGCCACTTGGTGCCCTTTTTTTTCCCCCAAGTCTTTAGAGAGACAAAGGAGTTTTTTAAGTTTCTAAACTCTTATGAAGAGGGGCATGAAAGGAATCTCATTTTCATGTGGCTGCCCAGTCAATATTCCACTGAGTTGCACTGTTAATGTTTTGAACTTTTGAAGTTTCTCGTTGAATATGATGAAATGCTTTTTACACATGTTAAACTGACAGAATGTGCTGGTGTGATGTTGTCAATATATCAGGTGTTGCAGAAGAGACAGAGCAAGCAGGTCAAACAGATACACCGCAAATAGACAAGTGAGAGTTTCTTTAACTTCTGATATAAGAAGAAAATGAAAGACATATCTGTCCCACTGTGCACCTGCACTTAATTACATTAATTACATTTAGAAGTGATCTTCATCAAGTATTTAAAATGCCTTTTTGAGTAGAGATTTGACCATATGCACAGGACAGCATTAAGCTTTATTTTCAGTTCCATCTAATTTATATCTCCCATAAAAGGCTGTGAATTTCATCTCATTACTGGGATTTGATAGATTAAATGGCCACCAGTGTTACAACAGACAAATTCTCTGTGAAATGATGCAAAATTGTATGTTAATAGAACTTTTACTCCACAGGCAAACATAGGAAATTGAGGCAATCGAACAATCCATGTGCTACCAACAGCTCATTGTGTGTTCCAGCAACAAATCCATGTCACAAATTGTATTTCACCAAAGGGAACATGAGAAAATATACATTATAAACTCATAAAAGTTGGAGCTCCATTGTAATAAAAATTTTAAAGGTTTCAAGAAAGTTTTCAACAAGTGCCCTTCCCTGAAATTTTTATCTTTGCCTCATGAATAAATATATGAAGTTGTCATAACTTCTGCTTCATCCTTTTCTTTTTTAATTGTGCCCCTGGCTTAGCATTATTGACTCTTTTTCCTGTCTTCTTTACTCCATACTGGTCACAGCTTTTCTGAGTCTGTCTGCTGCTTTCTGTGCATCATGCTTTCACTGTGGATGCACGGGATTAAAGATCAAATTAAAGAAAAGATTAGATGTAATCTGTTGCTTCCCTTAGCTAGGCAATGCTTTTATTTAAATGAGTTAGGTTATGTAACCACAGTTACTATAATGTGAAACATATAATGGATTGTTTTAACTGGATTGTAATTGGACTGTGTATCTACAAGTGTTTTGAGATTACTTCGTTCTTAAGTGGTCCTATACAAATTAAGCAGAAATTAATTGATTGAGCTGAGATAACAATTAATTTATAAGTCAGCTATTCATGCTTTATTTGGAAAAAAAAATTACACGTACTTTTTTTTTTTTTTTTTTTTTTTTTTTTACTTGTCCTGTCCAGCATCGAAGCAAGCAGAATGGAAATCTGATTGCTTTATTCTGTTGAACAGTTTTGCTTTATCAAGCGGAGCTTTATGAATATAAGGCTCCACTTGATATCATGTTTATTCATTTTATTTCTTTATTTAAACATTTGTCTATTACACCATTCCATTTCATACTGCTGGGCCTGACAAGGGAGAAATGAAAGTTAACAGAGGTAATGATAGAAAGTGAAACAGAGAGAGAGGAGTAAGGAAGAGGAAGAGAGAGAGAAGAGAAAACATGAATCCACTTACACAGTTCACTGGTACATCTGTACCACGATCCCTAAACAACCAAGGTCTCTGTTGGAAAACAAAACAAGCAATCCCCTACAGGAGGACCTGCAGGTGGCTTAAATATCCTCAGATCATACAAACACACACAAACACACGCAGAACTACGCAGAGAAGAGGTACAACCTAGTCAGCGCAATGGGAAGTAGAGAAGAGGTACAACTAGTCAGCGCAATGGGAAGTAGATAAGAGGTACAACCTAGTAATTTGTTTATTCATTAACTTTATTTTTAGTCTTGTTCTTTTTTTAAAAGAGTTCATTATAATGGATTGCTTTATTTATTCTAAGTTTTTGAAGGGGACCAGTGTTTATTGTTGTCTCAGCCCCACAAATTAAAAAAATACAAAACAATTAGTGTCAACCAGAGAACCTTCTGAGTAAGCATCCGAGTATGATCTGCAGACTTATTCAAGGCACAGGTTTACAGTGCAAACAGAATTACTGCAGAGATTCTCGGATGAAGCACAAAAACATCCCAGCGTCTTCCTTGAGCAGACACGTGCTGTATTGTGGCATGTGAATTGCTTCACATTTTGCTGGTAAATTAACTCTGGATGTGGCAAAGTCGTCCTCAGGGAACGACTATAGAGAATGAGAAGCATTAGCAGCAGCTGGAGGGGACTTGAATGAGCAAGAGATGTTAATTTATTGCCAGAGAGAACAACTTGTTGGTCAATGAAACACTGTTATATTGTGGACTTCTAGAGTTTGTACAATGGCTTTTAAAAGTGAATACTGATCTGAGTCACATATATTGCAGAGTATGATATGGCTGTAAAACCTGGATGATGCAAGGCCATAGTGATGGGGTGGGGGTCCAGTAAGAAACCAGCAATATATTGCAGGAACCACACCGTCATACACAAGATAAAACTCTGTGTTGGAAAGAATTTTTTTAGATGTGCAATGCAAACAAACAGACAAAAAAATCCAACTTATGTTGTGCCAGTCAGGTGCGTTTGATCCCCGTCCTGTCTTGAAGCATCAGAACTTCTTTTTTGGGGATCAAACTGAAGTTGGTAAAAAGACTGAACAGACTACAGAAATAAAAAAAACACAGCTGGTGTGTTTGTTCACACCATCAAATATAAGAAATCAGCAACCAGCAGGTTTCCACCTCCTGTTATCTTCTAGGTGGAGAAATCAGCCAGATTCGGTTGTTTCAAAGATAGAGACATCACAGTACTTCCATTCTATGTTTGTGTCAGGTATGAGGATAAACTAAGCCTAAATGCGCCAAAAAATAAGGATTACCTTTTCTCAGTTGCTCCTTTATCAGCAAAAAGCCTCCCAACCTCTGTTTTTTGATCTAATTCAAAGTATTCACCAAAACACAGCAAAAAAGAAAGCATCAACTTCCATAATGTCAGTCTTTTAGCCCACCAGTCACTTTATGAGGTGTTGGTTGATGTGAGTCCAAGTTATTCTTGTCTTTGATGTTGTGTGCTGTGTCATGAGTGGTGCATTTGAAACACATCAGAGCAGAAACAGCAGGGAGCTTCTTTGACATCCTATTTGATCTGTACATCCACTGAAAACACTGGAGATTATAAAAGAGAGCACGAAAAGAAGAAGACAGGGATGCAGCAATTATTTATTGATGCGAAAGAGCTACATTTTACATGCAGCTACCAGAAAGTACGGCTGAGTGAACAATGCACTAGTTAAAACCTAACACTGTGCCCTTTGTTACATAGCACAGGTTTGAGGGCTTTCCTGTTCTATGAGGTAATGATGTTCACCTAAACCTCAGTTGGCTTTACTCACGGTTAATCTTTTAGCACAGCATGACATGTCAGCATCCTGGGGTTGTACAGGAGTACAAATTTGGTTTGAGGATGACCATTGAGGTGTGTGACAGCATTTCACACGCAAAGCTTCAAACTGCACAGGGAAGCCATGACAGCGGGAGGATTTTGAGGTGAATGTGTGCAAAACTGACCAGCCAGTGTTTAAACAATTGAGCCTTGCGGTGCTCGGCATTGATTGATGATTGATCATCTCACACCTCTTAAGAAGTGGGACACATTTGGCAATGGACTAATTCTCAAGTCTTGAAGCTGATGGGCTTAAACAAAAAAAAAGAAAGAAAAGAAAAAAAATGCCAAACAGCAGGAAACAACATCATTTTAGGTTTTTCAAAAGCAAAAAGAGCATGTTCTAGACTGTTGTACACACACACACTTGATTTTTCATGCACACTTTCTGCATGTCTTTCATACCTATTTTATGCTTTTGTTTGTTGCGAACATCTGCAGTTCTAACAAAACAGGTATTAGAGGGTTGGTAGTGTGGGAAACGGCTCTAACATCTAGGGAGAGCACTAGTCTTGCAGGAAATCTTTCTTTTTTTTTCATTTTTTTCTTTTCTAAAGCTTTTTTAAACTCTGTGGCTGTCCTGTAGCTAAATACTTTCTTTGATATCACTTATACATTAAAACCGTTACCTTAGGTTTCTGAAAATGAATTACTTGATAAGGACTAGGATTTATTGTTAATGTTTGAACAGAAACTTTAGCATTCAGTCTGAAAAAACAAGAACACGTACACCATTCATGTATCTTTGGCCTGGGGCTGAAAATGTGGGCAACTGTGAGGATCTTGGGAACTTGCAAGGGTTGGGTGAGTGCATGTGTGAAATCTAAAGCGATGCTATCAGATGCACCACTTGCTTCGTCAGCGCACTGCATCTTAAATTGCCACAGCAGGCGGCAATTTGCTTTACAAACTGTTGAAAGTATAGTCGGCTTTGCAATGGAAATTTATTCCATGGTGTGCCGCTTCTTCCTGTGGCCAAGACACCACGAAGCTCTGGGTCCAGACTGGGAGCTGCTGTCCAAGTTCAGGAATGATTAATTACCAGTTTGCACATTAAACTGCTTTTGCATTTACAATAAAAAACGGGGACATTCAATTTTCAGTGCAAATCTTTTTTCAAAATTTTTAGGGATGCACGATATAATTGCCCCTCTATCGGCATCGGCCTTAAGACTGGAAATCGGACATCAGCCACCCCACCGATATTTAACCGATCAGGCTGTTGTTTCTAAGGTCTAAAAAAAGAAAAATTCTCCTCTTAAAAAACTTCTTTTTACAGACTTTAAAACTTCTTAAGATTAGAGGTGGGAGAAAAAATATTGAATACATTGAATACATTGAAATATCGCGATATCTTCATATGCTGATATCATATTGACATTCAAAAATGCAGTATTGATCTATTTTACTAATGAAATCTTGCAAGAATTCACGATATATCGTGAGATTTTGTAACAGAACGACAAAATCTCGCAAGATTTTGTAAGTAAAATAGATTTATACCACATTTTTTAAATATCCATTTGATATCTGCATATGAAAATATCACGACATTTCAGTGTATTGATATTTTTTCCCACCACTATTTTCAAAGTGTCAGAAACGGATAACAAAACTGCTGTTTGCAATGACTGCTTATTTTTTCCAGCTTTAATATCGGTATTGTTATCGGTTATCGGTCACCTGAGTTTTAAAATATCGGCATATCGGATATCTGCCAAAATTCCAATATTGTGCATCCCCATAAATTTTGTATTATTCATTCTTTGATTTTATGTCTGTAATTTTTCCTCATCTGTCTCACTGCTCTCAGTGTTTGCACATAACACACGAGTCTTGGCCCTCTAATGGCATCTCTTGAGCTTTTACCTATGCAGAGTAGGACCTGCTTGCCTGTCCTTTCCAATTTATGATCAGAAATAAAACATGCTCTGGATGAATATTGAGCATACAGTATGTCATGCCACATAGCAATATATTCAAGCCTGAGCATTATTGCTTTTCAACTTATTGACTTAGTAGTTTGAATTTATATTCCTAAACCAAATTAAGTTTTCTGCTAATGCAAACATTTTGTCTCGTGTTTATAGGTAAGCCTAGATCTAATCTAGATAATAATAATAATAATAATAATAATAATGATAATGATAATCTAGAATTGGTTCCTCTCACATTGTACAAAAGAATGCAAAAGAAAGTGAAGAAAGTATTTCGGTAAACCTTTGTTTTTGAGCATAACTCAGAAGTGAAAAAACACTTTTATATGTTTGTCTTCAACTTATGTTAGAGAAGCTTTAATACCTGATGGTGCTGTAAGGTCTGTGAGGACTGTAACCTGCCGAGGTGTACCCTGCCTCTTGCCTGCTAATTGCTGGGATAGGCCGTGGAATAAGGATAGGTGGAATAAGTGACAGAAAATGGATGAATAAATGACTGGTCCTGTTAATAATGACACCATCCAACACTCACAGAAATGATTCTTGCTCGTATTAAGTATTAATCATTATTTTCATTTAAAAAGTAACTGAAATATGCAAGAATGTAAAGTTTATTTACTCGTTTTACATAATTATAATGTAAACATTTTAAGTTTATAGCAAATGTGAACTACTTAAGTAGACTTTATTTAATTAGATTATAGTTTTCTGAAACATAAAATTATCCGCTAGATGGCAGTAATGCGCAAGTACAACACCAAGGCTGCCTGATCTCAAAAAAACAAGAAGAAGAGACTGCGCATGTGCTGACTGCTGCAAAGCTAACTGACTTCTTGATGCCTGCGCGGGAGGAATTTAAAAAGTTCAAGGTAAGTCTGACTTATTTTGTTTTTACAAACTGTCGTTTTTCAGAGAAAAATGTTTTATTTCACCAACATCAATGTCTCATATGTTGACAAAATCCGATTTGAAAAACTTATTAAAAAATCGTCTTACTAGCTAGCTTTTGCTGCATTTCTTTCCTTTCTTTGCTGTTTCTCTCTTTTCTGACAACAGTTTTAATTAGCAGCATTTCTTATGCCATATAAAAAGTTGCTAAATATGCAATGCTACCCCATTAACGGTCATAACAACAACGTCCTCCCTCTCTGTTTAAAAGCAGAGTGAAGCAGTAAAGGATAAACCCTCAAAGATAAAGTTATTGAACTTTGCTTGCTGATATGCATACACACACACACACACACACACACACATATACATATATATATACGTGTGTATAATAACAATGAAGAGTAGAAAATTATATACCGGCAGTGGGTTGCTCAGTATATTTGTACTGTTGGAATTGTGTAGGGAAACATTAAGAAAGAGATGACCATTTTAGTTTTTTAATGTCTTCTACTAAGTTCTGACTGAAGTTAAGTAGATTCACATCAAGTCGATTCACATAAATGTGATTTAACTTGTTTTTGACAGACACTGACTTTCATTTATCTCCTCCATTTTCCAGGTGCAGCAACATGATGTTTAATCAACACAATAGTTTTCACTTTGTTGGAGCTGCTGCTAAAGTTCAGGTAAGTACGTGTGATGCATTAACAGTCTGACTTGATCAACTGTTTTCAGTTATATGTGAAATTACATCTCTGTTTTCTTATTCTTTTGGTTCACCATGCAGACGGACAGGGTTGTGTGAAGTGTGTTGCAGTTCTGTTGAAGGTAAGAGTCATACTATTTACAAAAACAAACATGGTTCACACATTTTGGACAATTTCAGACATGAATGCCTGTATTGCCTGTGCACATATGTCTGAAGGAATATTCTCAGACCTTTATGTCACATTCCCAAAACTCACATATGTTTAAAGGGATGAGAGTTATCTCCTTTTAATACCACTTTTGGACATGTAACATGTTTTTGAATTATTGCAATAACTTGAGCGATGCAAATGTAAATGAGCATTCGGTGACATGAAACTGTAAATTTTAAAGAATGTGCATTTGATACCAACGATTACTACACATTTCACACTAATAAAAACAGAATCTAATTTCCATACTGTATGTTTGATAACTTTTGAAATGGATATTTGTGCTATGAATCACACGACTTGGTGCCTCTGTTGCCTCTTGTTATGATGCCACAGCTGTCGAGTCTGAACTTAAACAGTTACATTGAAAACATGAATGTTTTCATAATTGAAGTCTCATCTGTATCTTGTTTTTTTTTGTAGATGAAAGCAGAATTTGTACATGTACCAACTTTGCTACTTGAAACAATGTTCCTGGGACAGCTTGGTGGAGACCCAGCTAACTTAAAGGTCTTTGGTGTGAGAGGAGGATCTGCTGGAAGGAAGATTATATTTCTGATGGCTTCAAGAGCTAAGGCAAGTTCATTTCACTACTGCATAGCATGGTTAAGAAAGATGTTGTACTTCACTATTTTAAACACAATTTTCATTCTTAGAAACTGATTTTTGTTATTTACAGCATTTAATTACAGTCTTTACATAAGATTTCCTGCAAGCAGACAAATTGTGTTGAGTTTGGTACATTAGAAATCTCATCTGTTCAAATGCAGGATACACTGCAGAACAGCATGCCGTCAAGAGTCACCACTGATGAGGATGAGAAATAAAGTCCTGAAAAACAGCCACTGATTTCATATGCTCTTGTTTGTAGAGTGAAGACACCTAAGTGAGGAGGGACTGTCCTCAAGTCTGAAACGACAACACTTCTTCAAGTACATGGTCAGTATTCACATTTTACTCTACACTTAGTCTCAGACTCGTGTTTTTGTGGTGCAACAGAACATTTGTTTCTCAACTCCAGAATGTGAACAGCCAGGAAGCTGAGGACCAGACAGACCTCCAGGGGGCTTCATGTGATTCACGCAACGGTGTCGATGAAGAAGAGCCGATGGATGTCAGAGTGGTGATGAAGGTAGAGGACCTGCAGCACAGCCTCAGATGTATTTCCTTTGGACATGCCGGGCTTTTAGAACTGATCTGCGCTCAGTTTGTGGACTATGAAAAGAAACTTGAGTCGCATTTAAGTTCCTCAAGAAAGTGACGATGATCTTGGATGTTGAGGAGCTGCGCCGAAAGATCAAGACGCTTCAGTTTGCTCACAAGTTACAGCGCTGAACTGTTCAGACGGAGGAACTATTAAGAACCACATTCTGCTTGATGGATTTGGTCTTTTGCTGGCCGAGCAAAAAAAGCGCAAAGACTGGAGAAACGCACAAAACCCAGACGGAGATGTCTGACAGCCGTTGTCCCTGCTGTAGGACTACATGGCCTCTGCTGCTTTCACAAACTGACTGGTTGAATCCAAATGTTCTGTTAAAAAAAAACCTGTTGTAAGCATTTCTGTGATGTTGTCATCAAAATAACATTGCAATGTCAATAGCTCAATGGGTTTATTAGTGTTGGAAAAAAGTACAGTTATCAGGGCTGATTTGGTGTCATTATGTAAGAAATTCCTGAATGTGAAAATGTTAAATGTCATAATGCCTTTCAACGCCATAGATTTCAATTAGGAGTATTACTTTACGTGATACAGGACCGGGATATTTATTTGGAAAGCTCATCGGAGGCTAGTTTAGGAGGCTTTGCTCCTTTTTGCAGCCACTCCCTAAACTTTTTATTCACTGACATCCTTTTATAAGGTAATGCTGTAAACATGTACAAACTAATTCTACAAAGTCAGGTTTTAGGAGGTCATTCATTTCAACTGTCAGAGAAGAAACTGTTAAAGAAATATGCTAACCTGTCTTGAACTACAGAATTTACAACATTTTTTTTTAATTGCATTTAAATCTGTGCCGTATCAATGTGGTGTTAAGATTGATACATTTATTTGATGAAACTGTTAATCCAGGTACCTGACCTTCGAAATCTTTCAATGTTCTGGAGAAATGTTTAACTCTATCTTTAAGATTTATGTAATTTTATTACATGATAAATTTCCATTTACTTTTTTTAGATAATTTTAGCACAAATCTACCAAATAAACCTTATGTAATACGCATTCATTTGTGTAGTAAAGTCTATTTATTTAAAATACATAACCCTTTGGTTTATGCATTTAGTATTAATAAAGAATAATTAAATCAAATGAATGATGATGAGAGTATTTACTTTAAATACATAAAGTATATCGTTTGAATTGCATAATATATATGGATAACCTGAGGATTATGCAATTCAAATAAATAGGCTTCATTACACTTATGAATATGTGTCATTTAAGGTTTATTTGGTAGGTTTGTGTTAAAATTATCAAAAAAAAGTAAATGGAAATTTGTCATGTAATAAAATTACATAAATCTTAAAAAATAGGGTTAAATATTTCTGTGAGTGAACCTGGCCTCTTGTATCACGAGGAGGATTTGTGACTTCTTAAATGGTGCATATTATGTGCTTTTCTCCCCATCTGAAACAATTCTTTGATATCTTTATCATGGTTCGATCAAATCCAACCTCAGTAAGAGCGCTTCAGACACGCTGCACACCTCTTTTTTCCTCCCCTCTCAAACGTACCTCTGAGAGCATGGTGCTGTTGAGCAAGCAAGCAGCCACAGCTTTCATTGTTTCTCGTCTCTACCAGTGTTGTGCAGGACAGCTCAAGGGAGTCGTCTCTGAAGTGAGAGAGCATCTCAGTCTCTGAAGCGGATAACCGCTAGTAAATCAGGTGTGGGAGTGGATGGTGTTCCAGACTGGAGTGACCAGCCAGTGATGAATGAATGAAATGCTGAAGTCAGGTCGATCATTGAAAAAAGCTTTTTTTTTTTAAGTCTTAAAAACTTTTAATAACTACAAAGTTGTTTTTATGGGTGTTTTTGGACTCTTTGTAAGTTAAAACACCCCAAAAGACCATTTCAAGCACTTACAAAAGTCAATTTGCATAAAATGGGTCCCTAAAGCAAATCTGCATTTTTTTTCAATCTTAAAAACATTTTGATGGCATGCTGACACTGATTATGCACATTGCTGATTGTTGCCCTGTAGCATCTATGGGCTGAAAAACTGGATATCACGACACAGGCAACCGGATATCAACACACAGCATTCTGAACACATACCATGGCTGATTCAACATAGAAACCCAAGAGGAAGTTCTTGAAGGAAACCAGAAAAAGTAAGCAAGCAAGAAATGGTCAGAGCGAGAGATAAAACAAGAGTCAACATCAGACTGATTCTAGAGATCTCGGAGAAGAGACAGGATGCAAGAAGAATGCCTACAGTAGTTAACCCCTCATTAGGAGGCACCACAGGGGTGAAAACCTCCTGAAGGACAGTTGTGCTGCTTTAAAAGAAACATTTGAAAGTAATGAAAGAAACGTCCATCAGTCCTATTTCCCGCCTAGAGAAGCTGTATTTTGCAGAACACCCTTTAGGAGTTAAATGCATTAACTAAAGACCTACTGTCTATGGCCTCATTAATTGGAAGACTTGTTTGTTAATATTTGTCCAGTTCACAACTACAGTTGCTTGCAAATGCTGACTTAATGAAATTCATGATTAATAATCACTTAATTGAAGTGGTGGCTGCTCATTAATAGCAGTTTATTAGGAGTTGAGTCCAAAGTGCTAAAGTAAAAAAACAAATAAACAAAATATATATATATATATATTTCTATCTGTAATATATGATATAAAAATAAATAAATAAATAAAACAATGGTGCATATTACCATAAAGGATTTTAAATCCAAAAAGCTTTCTTTATTGTTTTACATCAGTGGCACATAAGTGGCACACTTGGGTAGATTGTTTTTCAAAGCTTATTTAAGATTCACTAAAGAAACAACATGATTATGAAAAATGCAGGTGCAGGACTTACCTTCTCTTCTATTCAGCTTTGCAAAGCCTGGCCCATGACTACTGGATAACTGTGAAGAGCTCCTGAAGGACGATGGCTGCAGACCTGATAACAGCGGACTGTGACACATCTCTGAGAATCAAACAAAACCAGCATATGATCATGAGTCATTCCTCAGTAACCATGCTGAAAACATAAAAAAACTGATCAGTCTGTTGACACAAAGCTGAAATAAGCCAACAAAACAGTAAATGCAGTTTAATGAGACACATTCTGCTACTTCATATACAGTATAGGCATATGACTTGCAGAGGCAGCTGCATGTATGTGAACATAAACTTGACAAATCACCCCAGGCAGGAGATGAAAATGTGTGACAGATGAATCATAAACAATGCAGAGTTGTTAGGTTACCTTTATCTTAGATACTATAACAATAACTGTTAAGCTTCCTGATCTGATACAGGATGTCTGCCTATACAATGAAAGTTAGACTTACATCTTCTCATTTGCAATATCAATGATATGCCGATATTAAAAATGAGCTACAAACATATTTACATAAGTAAACACAGTAGGGATGGTCCGATATGATCCACTGGATCGATATCGTCTCTAATCTAGGCCAAAATGGCTGGATCAGGTATCAGATTTTTTTATTAGAACCTGTTCAATCCAATCCGTAATCGTTAAGCTAAAACTTTATATTTGGCACATCATGCTGCAACACAGAGGAACTTTTGCCGTCGCTACCATGTGCCTGTGTTTTTGTCACATGATCGAAAACGTGCAGAGCTGAGGAATTACTTCATGCTAACAGAAGAGAAAAGTAAAATAGCTTGAGTGCTACAGCAGTAATGCATGACTTCAATTCTAGTAACATATTTTCTTTCTTTCTACAGGGGACCAGAAAAGCTGTTGAACATTGTTTTTAGATGTCAGTATCAAGCAAATTACCTCCATGTATTAAAGGAAAACTCAGTAACTTTTTTACCTCAATAAATGCTTTTCAGAATCCCTGTGGGGCTAAACAAACTGTTTACGGAGCGATTTGATGTTTCTCCCCCTCCCGCCAGGGCCTCTGGCCTGCGAGCAGCTCTTGGCAAGTCTGCCTGAGCCGACACGACACAGAACTTGCGACAACAGAAACCGCTGTACGGTACTCAGGTCCTCTATCAACCGAGCTGCTTCCAGCGCTGATTTGAACCAGACTACCAGCGCTAATTCAAAGAAAACATTTTTTTAGCTTCACACCACCTAAACACGGCTCCTGGCTCGCATAACCAACTCGTTGCTGGACCAGAGTGATTCACGTAGCTTGCGCTGCCTGGGCGCTGGGTGAAGCATCACTGCTTCAGGCTCAATAATCACTTGTCATGTCCGCAAAAAGTAAACACAAGTTTGTATTCTTACCTAATCCACGGCATATTTACCCACAAAACGTCCCATTGCAGGAGAGACAGGTCTTTGCTTTGAGCAGAGGGAGACGAGGTGCTGCTACCAATGCAGCAAGTAGCATCAACAAGCTAGTAAAAGCTTAGAAATATATCCAGGGATCAAAATAAAGGAAAGACAGGTAGAGAAACCGTCTGTGTGCTGTGGGGGTGTAGGGGGTTTGAACTTTACGACAGTGAAAGGACGCCACTAGGGGAGCCCCGAGCTGAAGTTACTGAGTTCTGCTTTAACAACTTTTAGAGTGACAAAAAGAATCTAATTGGTGTTGGATCGGCATCGGCCTGCCTCAAGGCTGCTGTATCAGTATCAGTATCAGTATTGATATCAATTGTGAAAATATGGTATCGAGCCATTCCTAATACACACCATATAGTATTTTCTCAAACTGACATGCTCTTCACTTAATTAATAAGTCTGATGAATCCTGTCCCAAAGTAATGCTGAAAACTGGTTCATATTAGCCCCGTTTCCACCCGTGGGTCTGGGTCTGGGTCGGGTCGGGTCAGGCCGGATCAGGTGGGTTTTGGTACAGATATGTTGATTTCACGTTGTGTCCCCACAGCAAACTGTACCCTTACTTAGAGGCAGAGTATTAACCAGATAGGGCTGCTATGCGATTGCGACCTCATCGCTGGGCAACACCTTTTAACCAAAGCACCCCACCACAGGTGACGGAAACAAAAGGAGTCATCCCTGCTTTGGTTTTACGGCAGGTCACGCGGGAAGTGACGGATTTTTCAACGAATCAATGGATTGCTGTGTATCAGCTCCACCTCTTAGGTCTGGATCAGTTAGATCAGTACCCCTTCCAAAGGGTACCAAAAAAGTAGGCCGGGTCTGGTCGAATATAAGGGTACCCGTCTCAGTTTTTAATCTGTGGACATGGACCAATCCGGCCCGACCCGACCCGACCCAGACCCGCAGGTGGAAACGGGGCTAGTCATCACATCTTTCCCTGACCACTGCGATGCAATGCACAAATGCATGCTTAGAAAAATAACACACTTAAAATTCTCTGGAATTGTGGAATATGAAAGCCCCTCCAGCTCATAAAATCCTAAGTTTCTGCTTATAGAAAGTTTTAGCTTTAGCTGGCAGAGGTATGATTCCCCAGCTGTAAGACAATCGCAGCAGACTCTAAACTTGCATCCACTTACTGTAACTTTAACACAAACATTAGGATGGTTGACCTTGTTTTTACTTTCAGCACTCAGGATGGCTTCACTAACTCATAAAAGAATTATGAGAACAGAAAAGTTGTTATCACAAGAATGGAAAATTTCTTTATCAATATTCTAACCACAAATTGCTTTTGGCCCAGAAACAAGGGTGAATTCACTTTACGGTCTAGTGGCTGACTCGAATGGATAGAATGTATAAAAAAAAGAAAAAAGGAAAAAGAAAAAATGCAGGCAACTTCAACTTTGACAACGTGGGTCTAATTTTCCTCCCGAGCTTGGCTTGCTGAAGGCAATGGAGCACGAAATCCAGTAATAAAGCAGCAGGAAGTAGAGATTCATGCTGAGGAGAGGTTGAACTCCCCACGGTGAAACAATGACCATGAATATTCTGATGGAAATGCAGTGAAACATTCAAATATTAGAGATGTCTAATAGTCTCAGAGCTTTTCAGCCCATTTCATTGTCCAAAATTTAAAAAAAATTGTCTTGCTTGAACTGAATTGTTTTCTTCTTCATTATCATTACATAATCATCATTGTCACCATTATCATCAAAATTATTATCAGTTACAGAAAAGCTCCAACACAGGTCAGAAATAATTGAACACATACATTGCTGTGTTACTCTACTTGTAGTATAAATATTTAAAACTTCTGCGGCAGAAAAGCATGAACTTTTAGCTCCTCAGATTGGCAGGAATATAACTTAGAGGCAGAATATGATTATCTCTTGTCAAGAATGACTTTTATCCTTTATTCAAATTCTCTTTAAAAAAAGAAAGACTGTCATTCTATTTCAGTAGAAACCAACTGAAACCAGTTTTTCTATTATGATAACAGATTTCTAGCAGCTAAGTCAAAGAAGAGAGTGTTTTTTCTTCATCACTAGTAATTGTTGAATTTTTTCTTTGCTCCACTGAACCACGGTGCTGACAGGGAGCCAAAGTGGATCATCAAGGTCTTCAGAAATGGTTTTATCATTAAAGACCCACAACGTAACTTTTCAACCATAAAAATATGTGTTTCTGCCTCGTTTTGATGGCACACCAACATTCATTAAAGGTGTCATAACCTAGTGTTTTACATACACAATCCTTGAATTATCTTCAAATGGATTTTTAATTATAGTTGGGTGGGAGGAAAATTTAATGAGCTCATTTTGACCTCTTTTTATCCCCAACTTTGTCGCAAGAATACGCCCGAGAGTTAGACCTGTCTGTAAGAGCGTTCACGAGGCAAGTGTCAAAGCCAAAACAAAGTTTTATCAGGACAGACTAAGTGAATGTAATGGTCCCAACAGAGAAAAACATGTCAAAATGTAACGGTACAGTTGATAGAGAGGATCCGCGGAGTAAAAGGGCTGGACTTCTGCTGAATTTCTGCCGAAGCAGTTCAGCACATCTTTGTCGTCCTCTCTGACAAAGCTGGTCATTGAATGCTACTCTGCGGCAGGTAATCAGCTGATTTCAAGTGGTGCTAGAGAGGCAAGCTTAGCAGCTAGCAGCTTCTGTAGATCACGTCATTAACAGAGACAAATCCAAATCGTGTACTGTGGAGAGCGCGCTCTTGTGGCCGTTTCTGGGGAGAAGAGAGCCCGCACTCAAAGACGAAGTCACTTTCACTCTCCGGAGTTTCTGGCATGTTTTAACTGAGGTCCTGTTCCAATACACATTTTTTAACATGAAAAAGTGGGATTTCTGGGTGATGACTCCTTTAAGCAGATTTCTCAAGTTGTCACCCGAGGCTAACAAACCGCACAATTTTTCATCCAGGCACACCGAGTCACATACTAGCAAACAGATATAAAGGCAACACACCTAGGGTCTCATTTATAAAACTGAGCATAGAATCCTTTCCTTTTTCTTTCTTCTTTTAACTTGTCTGTCCAGCATCATAGCTGAAAGTTGGGGGAAAAAGAGAAGCCTTCTTGATCGCCGGCTGCATTTGAGATATTGAAAAAGTGCTCCAGAGTCTTGCTCACCATGAGGGTAAAGTGGAAAATAAAGTTCAATCATTTTGTGGGTGAACTTTTCCTTTAAGCCCCGTTTTCACCTGTGGGTTTGGGTCGGGCCAGGCCGGATCGGGTGGGTTTGAGTATGTATGTGTTGATTTCACATTGTGTCCCCACAGCAAACTGTAACCTTACTCTGGAGACGGAGTATTAACCGGATAGCGCTGCTACTTGATTGCGTGACATCATCGCCGTGCAACACCTTTTTCACCAAAACACAGCACCACACATGACAGAAACAAAAGGAGTCACCCTCCCTTTGTTTTTACACCAGATCACGTGGGAAGTGACAGATTTTTCCAACGAATCCAACGGATCGCTGTGTATTGGCTCCACTTCTTTGGTCCGGATCAGTTAGATCAGTGCCCCTACCGAAGGGTACCAAAAAGTGGGCAGGGTCAAGTTGGATACAACCCGATCCCGGTTTAATCGGTGGAGACGCAAAAAAACATGGTCCGATCCAGCCCGACCTGACCCAGACTCGCTGGTGGAAACGGGGCTTAAGCTCACTGTGCTCCAGTGGCCTCCATTGTCACCAGATCTCAGTCCAGTAGAGCATCTTTGGGATGTGGTGGAACGGGAGATTCTCATCATGGATGTGCAGCCAACAAATCCGCTGTAACTGTGTGATGCTATCATGTCAATAGCCCCTTTCAGACGTGCACTGGAAAGTGGTACTATTGCGGACTCTGTCCTTTATAACGCCTGCATTCAGACATGCCATTCACTCTTTTACCCCGGAGATATAGCGGACATGTACCGGCATAAGAGCATGTCATAAGAGCGGAAATGTTGTGGCATGTCGTTTTGGCTGAATGCACAAGGAAATGTTACGGACAGAGTTGAAGGGAGAGTGGTGCTGTGCTGACTTTTGTGCAACATTTCCTGATGTCTGAAAGCGCCCGGGACGCGATAAGTCCACAACGAAGCGGCATGTTTGAAAAGACGAGTCCGTTTAAAGAGCGGATGAACTTTGCCGCTCATGTTCCGCAATGCAAGTCTGAAAGTGGCTAATATGTAGCAAAATATCCAAGGAAGTTTACAACACTTTGTTGAATTTACATCCTTGATAATTAAGGCAGTTCTAAAGGTAAGATGAACCAAAGTAGTAGATGAACCAAACATAGTAATAGTGTTTGGAGGGAGCTGTAAATATCAATCAATAAGTTTGTTGAACACTGTTTGTTTAACTGTGAGGGTTTAATCTAACTGTTAACTACAGAAAAAACATGTTTATGCTATCAGAGGACACTGCCTTGGCACTGTCACAGTTGTCAAAGAGAGAAGATCCCTTATCACTCAAAACTTTCTTTGTGACATGACACACATGACACCTGCAGAAGCTTCAAATACAGTTAATTCATCTTTTGATATTTTTTAGCTCAGGTCAATGTGAAAAATATTTCAATACTGCAGCTAATCATTCCAGATAAAACCCTGGTAAAAAAAGTTTTGACAGCATCATCAGTCTTTAAATTTAGCATTCTTGTTCGACTAATCCTGAACAGCTGATCATTTGGCATGTTAACACCCAGCTGCTGCGGTCTGTTCCTTTACGCGAATGCAGCAGTTTACAGTGTGATGTGCTCGGAGCAATATGCTACAGCAAGTCCAACAAGATTTCTGTCCCCAGAGGGATAATTTACACATGATCCTGACATGCTCAGGTGCTGCCACATTATTAAAAAGCACTGTATGTGTAAAAGGAGCTTATGCACACATTGTACCTGTAAAAGTTAGCTGTCACTCTTAACCGATGAGACGCACCAGCTAATGCATGATCCCAAACAACAGTACTGCCTGCAAACACACAAAGTAGTCAGTTGATGTTGCTCTTCTGATAGTTTTTCCTTAAATATAATAGAAAAGACAAATTCTGAAGAAAGAAGATAGCCCAATGGCAATTTTCAGGTTAGGTTCGGTCTACCGTATGCCTTTGTACAATAATGTGGGGAAGTGAACTTTAAGGTATCAAAACTCCTATTAGCAGAAGATATTCATAATCCTTTTCATTACTCCTTACGCTTTTTTTCTGTGTTATTGTTTCCATCTTCAGAACAACTCTTGGAGGAGGATAGCGTTAATAAAATAAATAAAAACAGAATTGTTAGATATAATGTAAATGTTCTGTTCTTCATATCACATGCACTATTTATACCACTTACCCACCATGTTTCTTAAGAATTGTCTATATTAGACCTTGTTTAAACTTTTATAAATGCATGAAGGGTAGACTAACTGAGATGTGCTTGACTTCAGAGATGTATTTAATCAAATTGGACTCTTCTGCTCTTTCAGCTCAAGAGAGGACCATCACAGTTTCCAGCTCTTAATCTAACATTTGGTTACCCTTTATACTGTAAATTCATTAAGTTTGAAGTATATCTGGTTAAAAAAAAGTGAATTAATTCAACATTTTTGCAAAAGATTCTGTAGCCTACTATTGCGTGATGTACATGAAAATTAAAATGTAATCATGAAGTTAATATGCTGAATGCTTCACTTTTAGAATATGTGTTGTCTTGGCTTCGAAAATCTTCCAAATCAAGTTTGTTAAAGTCAGACTTGTACACAGATAATGTAGTTAGGGGTTGATTTTTTCCTGCATATGGAGGGATTCAAACTAAACTGAGCATCCAGTGATTGCTAGAACAGTCTGGAACTCAGGAAAAACCAGTAACCAGTTCCTAATCCCCACGTCGGATACTGACGCTTGGCCAGGAAACAGCTGTGTTGGTTTGAAAATGAAAATGCCCCCCAAAGTGTCACTTTTGGATGTACAGTACCAGGTCTCCTGAGTTGTTTGGTCATATGTTGCAGGATGAGTTGCCACGGTAACAGAAAATAAGAAAGAAAACATTTCATTGTAGCTATTTACAGTGTACTTAGTTATTTCACATTTATTTATTGATTAATTTATTAATGTTAATAAATAATTAACCAAGTACTTTTAATATTTGAACGAGCTGAACACTCAACATTTTATTTGGCGAGATGCTGGTTTATGTTTGGTTTTGGCCCAAGTGTGATGGAGAATTGGAGTATTTTGGTCATCTTTAGAAAAATAATCTTTCCATAACTTTTGTGTTTATTTAAAACAAAAACAAAAAAGTATAAATCATGACACTTAATGAATCTTAACCAAAATCAGAAATTTATATGTGCTTGAGATGAACCTATTTTCCAATATGATAAAAGAAAAATAATGCAAAAAAATAAGCTGTGTGATAAAATAAATTTAGAAAAATAAGGAAATCTAAGCTCTAATATTCATCCACACACGCAAGCACACGCACACACACACACACACACACAAATATATATAAATTTGGAATTTTGGCAAGAAATTAATCCAAGAGAACATACAGCATCCAAATGACAAAAATAAAAACACAAATGTACGCTTTAGCTTATGCTAGAAATGTGGAAATCCATAGCTGCAGCTCAGACTGTAGCCCCTAAAACTGTGCGTGGTGGGAGAATTTAAAAATACAGAAGTGCCTGCGGAAAATTGCAAAAAAAATGTTTGTGGGGTACTGAAAGTCCTTCCCTTAGGTGCAAATATGATGTTCTCCGATTCTTGCCCATAAGTGCACTCACTCACCTCCCTAATGTGCAATTTAGGACAAGGACATAATTGCAAAAAGATACCTTGGAAGTACACTTAGTGTAGTGTCTGACAAATTTATGGATTCAATAAGCATCTGACAAGAGTGCAGCCCTCATCGCTAAACATTTAGCAAGAGAAAAGCAAGCTTGAACGTCAGATTACACTCATAACTGCCTGAGATACACACACTTTGCAGATTGTCATCCTTAATTGATAACTAGAGCGGAACTCAGCTCAAAATTCTCTTTGCTGTTTTAGCTTTCATCCCACCTACATAGACAGAAAACTGAAACTCCCACTGCTGCACTGCTGAAACAGTACAGAATTTGGCTCCTGAGGAGAAAGTCAAAAACTGTAATTGCTGAGCCAGTAGGAATAATCCTGCTGTCATTGTGCCCTTGAGCAAAGCATCATAGATGCTCAAGTGAAGAGGGGAATAAGAGGAATAAAAAAAGAAAAGTAAAAATCATTAGTGTGTTGATGGAAGATCTCATTACTGTCCTATTTAGCATGTTTTAAAATGCTTAATATTAAACCCATAAAAGCATTAAGTTTAGGTTTTTTTTTTTTTTTTGACAGACCGTCATCAAAATAGCTCATAGCTACAAGATGATGATAGTTAAATGTCAGTTTTTTTGTTAAGACAACAAAACACATTTGTTTGTTTCATCATTTGGGCATACTCATTTTCATATCGAGAAAATAACCCCAAAGTACTGACACAAACAAATCCAAAAACAATGCATTTCTCTTGCAGGAGAAGCCATTCTGGACCAAACTTAAGTGGAACTACAGTATATAACAGTATCTTCATCCAGGCTGTTATCATTTATGTGTTGTCCAGGTGTGTTCAAATGTCTCTGGCACTGGATTCATTATGATGTCATGTCACAAAGCAAGCTCTAAGAAGTCAATGATGCAATTGACATTTTTTTTGTTGTTTAAAAAGTTGGGTTGGACATCAGGTTTGTGCACATGAGCCTGCAATTTATACAGAAAAATCATATGTGCAAAAATAATTTCTTTAAACATTTCTGTCTTCATGAGAGTATACTCATTTTAAGCTATGAAACTATTTTAATCATCTGGAAGTGTCAGAGTACTAAAGAACAGACTCATTTTAAAAAGTCCCACTGACACTATGGTCTACACACAGACAGTTTCAGAACCTTTGGTACTGCTTATACAACTCCAATTCCCAAAAAGCCGGGATGATGTGTAGAATGTAAATAAAAACATCTCTTAAACCTACATTTTATTCCTAATAAATAGCATAAGATGTTGTTTATCTCAGTTGTTGAGACATTTTATAGTCTCATGTAAAATTTTAGCTCATTTGGGAAATTGATGACAGAACCACATCTAAAAATAGTTGGACCACAGGTAACAAATGCATTTGGCACAAATCAAAATAAATGGAAGAATATTTGACGACTAATTAGGTTAATTAGCATCAGAGCAGTAACTTGACAGGTCATAAAATAAGTATTTCAGAGACAGAGCTTCTCAGACACAAAAATGAGCAGACTTTGTTGAGCTTTGTACTTTTTTTTTTTTTTTTTGTCAAATTCAGTTTTACCTGCACCCAAATATTCTTAAAGTCTAACTCCAACTGTTTTAAATCTGCAGCCTCTGTATTCCTCAAATTTGTACATTTCTACAAATTGATAATGAAACAGTGACAAGATGATGGGCAAGTTTCTGTATGGTAATATCATGCATGAAACATAGATGATCTCGATTTTGTTAATTTATGTTCATATTTGGTTGAATTATGATGATGGAACTGAACACTTTGCTGCAAAACAGGAAAAAGGAATGGGACACTAGATATCAACGGCTAAAACTGAAAATCCCACAAAGACAGGCAACAGTCTGCCTGAAATCCAGAGGACATCCTTCTCATAAATCCCAAAATATTAAGGAAAAAAATCATTTGTTAACAGCGATATGCTGCAATCTCTTTCAGTTTAGCACAATGTCATGATTAGTAAAAAACAGAAACAACAAACACATCATTTGGGGGCTTAAAGTGCCTGGTTTGAAACTAAAAAATATGCAGACATTTGGCACGTAACTGATACATACATTTCCTGCAAAAGTGATAAGTGCAGTTTATGTTTTCTTTAAAGTGCACCACACGGACTCTGTAAATTTGACCTTTTTGCATCGACAAAAGGACCCTCGCTTGATCTTTAAATGGCCTCAATGACCTTTCTGAAGTCACTAGATGGGAACCGATGAATATGCTTATCCTGACAAGCCACATCTCTATTCACCAGCAGCAAACTGAACAACAGTTGCTGGTGGCAGCAAACACCTTATCTCTCAACCTAGACTGAGATTACTTTTTCCTCTCATTAAAACACTACAGCCATTACATTCACAGCTGATTTTAGCCTTGATCATTAAACAGAAAAATTACAGACATGTTAAAAAGGTTAAAACCTCGATTTTGTAAAAAATGTTTTCAAGTCTAAACATCTAAATTAAGTTATTCTGTGATATTGAGGTATTCTTAGAATTTTGTGTATTTGGTACACAAACATTATATATATTAAGTTTCTTAATTGTAAATGATCAGAATGAAATTTGAAGAAATCCATTAATGAATTCACCACAGTGAACACATTGGACTAAACATTACTTCAGTGTAGGAGAAAGTTGTACACTGTACTGTACCTTCGTGAAACTGCAGGTGAGAGCTCTTTTTCTGCTTTCACTTCTGACTCATGGCGAGTAATTAGGTTGCCTGTCAGGTTCTTTATCTCTGTTGCATCTTCAAGTCTTGTTTTTTGCTGAGTTTTGCTCTGTTGTACGCTGTCTGCCACAACCTTGAAGACTTATGACATGAGAGTTACTCTAACATTTATCAAGACGCGGCAGCTGATCTAATTACCCTTGCAGCAGTCTGGAGAATAAAAAGGGAACAGATGGTGATTTACAAAAAATGTGGAGATGACAATGCATCCACACACTAAAGCTAAACTATAATCTGAATGCAGTGCACCATATGGGCCTTGCTCATCTATACATATATGGACAGCTTTCAGCTGTCAGCATCCCTAAAACGAGCAATATGAGGTTAATACATTATATTCAAAGAAATGAGTGGACAGGCCAGCACATTAAGCAACATCCATTTACGATCCATCCATTTGCCTTCCTATGTGGAGTTTGCATGTTCTCCCCGTGTATGCCTGGCTTCTCTCCAAGTACTGCTGCTTCCTCCCACTGTCCAAAGACATGCATATTAGGTTAATTGATTACTCTAAATTGTCCCTAGGAGTGAACATGAGTGTGAATGGTTGTCTGTCTCTCTGTGTTGGCCCTGCAGCAGACTGGTGACCTGTCCAGGGTGTTTCTGCCTCTTGCATGATAATGGCTGAGATAGACTCCAGCAACCCCCCGCAACTCTGAATTGGACAAGCGCAACAGAAAATGGATGGATGGATATTTACCATCATGAGTTTTTCTTTGTTCTCATTAAGGGAAATTCGTTTTTTTTTTTAATCTGGACCTATTTTCTAGCATCTAGTTCATTTACTCACCCAGACAGTTTTGGTGCGACTTGAATTCCTTAGGGAGATATTTAGATCAGTGTATGTCCGATATAATGGAAGTGATGGGGCAACCTTGCGCAGCTTCTAAATAAGGCATTATCTGCCACAAACTCCTTCATTTCACCAATGTTTTGTTACGAAACATTAGTTGGACCCCTGAGCTCAAAGTGGCTTTTTTTAGAAGAAATTTACTTGTTATGGTGTCGCATAATAGTGACGTTTTCAAAGCCGCCGCAGTAAAAATGTCTGTAAATGCCTCGCCGCTGGAGCGGGGCTGTATCCAGTCCGATGGGGGGCATGGGGGTCAGCGGTTGGGGCTGCTCTGCGGCAGTGGGCGGGTCGCTGGTGGGGCCCTGGCCGGTTGCTGTCGGCCGGCGCCGGGTGGCCGGGGTCATCCCGGGGCGGGGGGTCCTGGGCCCCGGTGCTCGGGGGTGGCCCCTGCCTCCGGGGCCGGGGGACCCGGCTTGGCGCTGGGGGGGCGGGCCGGCGGGACGCGCCTCCTCTGGTTTTGGCCAGTCCTCACGACCTGGTGTCTAGTCACTGCGCCGAGGGCCGGGGCGCCTCTGCTATGTGCGTGCTGGGGTGTGTGTCAGTAGAGGTGTATGTGTGAGGGTGGAGGGTTGCGGGGTGGCCGGGTCTTTTCCGCGCTGGGTGCCTGCCCTGCCCGAACGCTGTGTCGGTTGGGAATGATCTGCACGAATGATCTCGTGCGGGTTAGTCTCGCCTGGTCCGGGGGCTGGGTGTTGGGGGTGGAGGGAGGAGTGAGTGTGGGTATGTAAGGTCGGAGAGTGGAGTGGGTGGGTGTATGTGTGTGTGGGGGGGGAGTACATGGGGGTGTTGGGGTATGTGTGTGGGGAGTGTGTGTGTGAGCGTGGTGGTGGGGTAGGGGGTGGTAGAGGTGGTGGCGCCCTGGCGTCAGGTGTGTGGGGCAGGGACGTTGGGGTGGGGGCTGGCCTGCCCTGGGGGGGTGTCGTCTGGGGGGTCCGGTCCTCCTGGGTTTCAGTTGGGCCGCCCGGGTCAGGGGGGATGGCTGCTCCTGGGCGCTTGGGCCCTGGGCCCGGCGCTGTCTCCGCCCCGGGGAGCGCCCAGCGCCTGGTGGGGTCGGCAGCTGCTGGTCTTGGTCTGCTGGGGCCTGGGCCCCCAGACCGCGGGGGGCTCCGGCTGGGGCCGCCTTTGCCGCCCTTTGGGGGATGCATGTCCGTTCTTTGGGGGGGGGGGGGGTGGCTGGGATCTGGACTTCTGGGTGGCTGCTGGGGGCCTGGGTCGTGAGCCTTGCGGGCTTCCTCCTCCTTGCAGAGACGAGGCTGCATCTGCATGACTGTATCACCACGGAGCACCCTTTATTATGCATGTTGACACTGTGACACTGCTTCCCATTGCGCTGACTAGGTTGTACCTCTTCTCTGCGTAGTTCTGCGTGTGTTTGTATGATCTGAGGATATTTAAGCCACCTGCAGGTCCTCCTGTAGGGGATTGTTTGTTTTGTTTTCCAACAGAGACCTTGGTTGTTTAGGGATCGCTGTACAGATGTACCAGTGAACTGTGTAAGTGGATTCATGTTTTCTCTCCTCTCTCTCTTCCTCTTCCTTACTCCTTTCTCTCTGTTTTACTTTCTATCATTACCTCTGTTAACTTTCATTTCTCCCTTGTCAGGCCCAGCAGTATGAAATGGAATGGTGTAATAGACAAATGTTTAATTAAAGAAATAAAATGAATAAACAGGATATCAAGTGGAGCCTTATGTTCATAAAGCTCCGTTTGGTAAAGCAAAACTGTTCAACAAAATAAAGCAATCAGATTTCCATTCTGCTTGCTTTGATGCTGGACAGGACAAGTAAGAGAAAAGAAAAGAGAAGAAAAGGAGAAAAAAAAGAAAAAGAGAGGAAAAAAAGAAAAGAAAGAAAAAAAAGAGAGAAAAAAAATGTCTGTAAATAAGGATGAATCACCACAAAAAAGCTGCTTCGAGCTCACGGGGGTCCGACTAATGTTTCGTAATGAAACATTGGTGAAATGAAGAGTTAGTGGCAGATAATGCCTTATTTAGAGGCTGTGCGAGGTTGCCCCATCACTGCCATTATATTGGACATGCGCTGATCTCCAGTGGATCTAAATATCTCCCGAAGGAATTCAAGTTGCACCAAAATTGTCTGGGTGAGGAAATGGACGTATTTCATGCTAGACAATAGTTCCAGACTGAGTAAAAAAAAACTACCTTCCCCTTTAAGTAGGAAACAGGCTGCTGTCAGCGTTATAATTTAGCCAATTATCTCTGGGTTGATAAATCCAGATTCATGACTGAAGGATCTAAGTTTACCCCGGTGCCCTCTTCAGCTGTAAAAGAAGCTTTGAATCAGGTCACTTTTATTACTCTCATCCTCTGAACACATTCTCATGAATTACATTAAAGAAGAAATGTGAAGTTGGGGTGGAGAAGGGGGATCGACTCAGCTTTCTCCCTACTTTGTGCCATTCAACTGCAGTTTCTCATAAATCATTCATTTTCAAAACATCAAGGATGTCGCAACCTGTCATCTTATGCCGGTCTACCTGCTGTATCAGAGATGCTTTCCATGTTAAGAAATGCTTGAATTTGGTTGGAAAACAGCTGTAATGTTTTCTCTTGATCACTTACTGTACCTTGTTTTACCTGATCAACTGCATTTGCTGTAAAGGTCTTTATAAATAAAATTTGATTGACTGATTAATTGATTGATTGATAGATAGTGTTCTTCTGAAGCAAAATACAGTATGGTTCATTTTGGCAAAATAACATGCAAAAATGCTACAAAGTCACGTGCCTTTTAACAGAGGTTATGCATTCCTTTATAGGTTCACAGTTTAATGACTCTGTTTTGACTTCCATCTGCACAGCTTCACCAAACACACCGCCAACATTCAAAAATCAGCATCTTCTCAGCCAGCACTTCCTACCTACAAAGAAGCTTTAAAAATCATCGACCATTTAACTGAGAGAACAAAGCACTTTCTCCATCTGTTTTTCTCTTTAGATGCAGCACCCTCTGACAGATGGTTTTACCCTAAGAACCTCTCTTGTTGAAGATTAGTGTCTACAAGTGGTGAGTCATACGTTATCTGAACACACACACACATTCACCAGAGTTTTAGCCATGTGCACATACACGGGCACAACCGTTCCACTACTTAGCATTCGTTTGCTCTCTTGTCGTCGTGCTCACACAATGCTGTTTGCTTCTTATCTCAAAATTCAAGAACTCCACACATAAGCTGGCTGATACATTTGCTTATCCACACACTCAGGTGCCTATGCACACACACACACACACACACAGGTTAGGAGCGCTGCGATATTATCTGTCATTAGGCTGTGATTAGAACACACACTTCACTGACTCCACATCAGCTGAGATAACGATCCTGTAGAGGACTGGAGAGACAAAGAGAGAGAAACATTGCCTGCACCACTTTTATATACTGAGTCTTGTGTGGGAAGACAGCAGCCTGGAAGCACACTTTGCCTCATCATTAGCTTCTTTATGTTGTCTTACTTCATGCTTATTTGCTTTAGTTGGGCTGAACTGACACCAGTTGTTTGTTCTAAAGAAAACTCTCCAGAATGATGGAGAGTTTTCTCCATGTTTCCCAGGGCATAAAAGACTGCCTTTCTGCCAAAGCCCCTGGTGTCTGTCAGATAAACACAAGGTGTCTTTAAACTTCAGAGCGCAGATGCACTCGTAGCAAATTCTCAAAACTTCTTCATGAAGTGTTTACTTTTGAAGAGCAAGAGGAGGTAGTGGATTATAGCACAACTTCAATGTATGGTGACAAAGAAGTGACATATTAAAAGAAAATTGTTGCAAATTAGTAATCAATGTGAATTAATAGTTTCTTATTTCAAGTTTGGGTGTTTAACTCAATCTTTACTATTTAGACAAGGTGGCTTTCTGATTATGTTTAGGCACTGAAACTACGCCTGACCCTTCATAATAAAATAATTCTTAGTTAAAACTACAGTATGCTTAACTTTGTTGCAATTTTACACTTGTCATATGTAATTTTTAAATGCTCCTAAGGTGCATGTGGCACACTAAAATGTAAGAGGAAATCACCAGGTGTTGGTACACATCAATGTTCCATAGATTTTGTACAGTACTATTATATTTCTGATAAAAATCTGGCCAATTATTTGATCTGAATCAAATGATTTGCAGAGATTCGTGTCAGTCATCCATGATCAAGGCCACCTGCCACCATTCAGTTCAGTTTTAGTTTATTCAGCCATATAATTCACACTGTAATTTCCATCAGTCATCTTATTTACAGATCTGGGCATGAAAAAGTTCCCCTTTTAGCCGACTGTCAGCCACTTACCAGCCACTTACCAGCGACTTGTCTGCTAATTCAATCGCACAGAGAAACACCTGTGTGCCCAGGGGAAACGATTTCAGAGCATAAATGAATGCCCAGAACAAGGACGTTCCCACACGCCAAGTTTGGACACCGTGTGTGATGACGTATTCGCAGGAAAAATCGTTCAGCCAGTGATAGTGCAGTAATAGTGCACTATCACTGCACCACTTCTGGCAGAAAAAGGAGGAGCTTTTTCATGCCCAGATCTGTATCACAATGTTGACATAACCTGGCTGAATTTGCAGAAGCAACAGCTTCTATGCCCCCCAAAACCAATAAACATATTCAAAATGCTTACATTTGAAAAAGTATAATCATATTAATCAAACAAACAAAAACCAAACAAACAAAACAAACGAATAAAGCAAACAGGCAAAATAATCTGTTCCAACCTTTCTTAATCCAAAGAGATATCAGTGAGCTATATGCACAACTCCAGTACTTCCTGAATTTCAACAAGCATCTTTGTTTCCTGTCTTTCATTACTGGACAAATAAATTAATCCAGGTGTGCCTGACCTCAGTAACAGGCCAGACACACCTGGATTAATCAGTTTGTCCAGTAATGAAAGGCAGGAAGCAAAGGTGCTTGTTGAAGTTCAGTAGTGATTAACCTGAATTTACAATTTGACCCCTTTATTTTACGTCATCTCTTGTAACTCTAAATATGCTGCAAAGTTTAGCTTTAAATATAGATCGTGACTGGCTAAGTTTTATGTCTGGTTTTCCTCTTTTCCAGAGCTTAATTCCTACATTAGACACACATCTGGCTCTTATTCTGCTCTTATTGCTCCCAATTCGGCAAGTGACCAGCAGCCTGCAAAATGTTCAACAAGTAATGCAGAAGAGATTTATCACTGACAGCAAATGTTAGCCATGTTAGTAAGCGAGTAAGCTTACCAATCCAGGAGAAAAGTTGTCATTTCCACATTTTGATGCTGTAGAAAATGTTTATGTGGGTCCATTTAGTGTAGGCTTCACCTAAATTTACTCCAGTTTTTGCTCTTGTCAGGTCACTTCTCTTCTGAAACGCATATTTTCGGGGCAGCTGCTTGACTTGCCAAATTCACCATTTCTCCCAGTGCCAGCCTAACTGTGCCGAACGACTATTGCCACACAGAGATCGTATCTGGCAACCCGCAATGGCGACCTGTATTCTTGTAGATGTAAATACAACGCCATTGTCAACCTGTTGTAATTTATTTTATATTTATTTTCAGGCTAAATATGATTTTTAATGAAATGCTGTACTTTCATTCTGCACCCCTCCAAAAGACTTGTGGAGGTTTTTTTTTCTTTAATATAGCTTTTAACCCATTGACTGCCAGACCTTTTCTGAGCAGAGCACTCCATATTGCCAGGATTTTTAAGCATTTTCACTGATTTTGGGAGATCCACAGAATATTGTGTACTATGCCAATACAAACACTGAATGTACCAAAGGAAAGCTTAGACTCTCTTCTTTTATCAGAAAAAAACCATTTGTTTCTAGCTTTTTCCATTCTTCAGTAGAACATGGGTTTGTTGCAGCGAAAATGCCTGTTTCTGACCAAAAAGCTGAGAAAACTAGCTTTGAATGCTGAGGTCCGCTTTAAGTGGAAAAGTGTCTTTGATGCCAATATTTTTTTACTTTAGTAACACCTTCATCATCTGAACAGCTGTTTACTTCTATGAAACAACAAATACAACACTGAGAAAAGAGTTTTGGAGGCAAATTAATTATTTACTGGCTGAATAAGCCACAACAAGTTTGCTGCACGGTGGCGTGGTGGTTAGCACCGCAGCCTCACAGTAAGAAGGTTGCTGGTTCGATTCCCGGCTGGGGAGGGGGTTCGAACAATTCCAACTGTGACCTTCCTGTGTGGAGTTTGCATGTTCTCCCCGTGTATGCGTGGGTTCTCTCCGGGTACTCCGGCTTCCTCCCACCATCCAAAGACATGCGTGTTAGGTTAATTGATCACTCTAAATTGCCCCTAGGTATGAGTGTGAGAGTGAATGGTTGTCTGTCTTTCAGTGTTGGCCCTGCGACAGACTGGCGACCTGTCCAGGGTGTACCCCGCCTCTCGCCTGATAATAGCTGGGATAGGCTCCAGCAACCCCCGCGACCCTGAATTGGATAAGCGGTACAGAAAATGACTGACTGAAGTTTGTTTCACAACATAATATTTGGCAGAAACATAGAGCAGAAACGTCTCTCTACTCCCCCCCTTCCCCGCAGGAAACAACCGTGTGCTGTTGACTTACTTTCACTTTCAGCTGCCGCACTTCGCTGCTGTATTTCCATCTGTGGATGTGTCTTCGATCGATCGTGTCTGTCTGTCACCGATCACTTTTTCCACAAACTTTCCTCCTTCATCCACCTCCTAAACTGCTTTGATTACGACCGGTCGCCATGTTCTCTCCCCCCCAGCAGCAGAATCCAGCATACTTCTTGAGCTAACAGCCGTTAGCAAGGAAACACAGGAAGCATCATAGAATCGCATCACTTCCTGGTAGGTTTTTTTTAAGCTTGTCTGACACCGCCATCTGCTGGATTAGATGAAAACTACCGAAAAAATTATGAGCCCTTGGTTTTCTCTGACAAGCTCTGCCAGAGATTAACGTTGTGTTCAGACCAAGCGCGATTTGGGCGTCAAGAGCGTCAGGTTTACATGCAGAGTCAATGGCCGACGCACGTCGGGGAGGCGTCGAAAAACCTGCGGCGCGTTTTGCGCGTCGGGCGCGGCGCGTCTAGAGTTGGAGTTGGAAAATCTGAACTTAGGCGTCTTGATGCGGGGCGTCGACCAATCAGAGCAGGTCATGACACATACACACTTTTTCTGACAGGAGAGGAAACACACAGAAGAACCAGGGAAATCTCCTCTTTCTCTCTCCCTAAAGACAGGAGGATAAACTGTGATCTGTGTCCGGTCCCGGTTTCTGAACGGTGGTTTGATGACCTGCTGTACTGATGGGATGTACTTATGGGATCAAAATCATGCCAGAGACAATTTGTGTGTGAAAAAGGACAATTTGTGTGTGAAAAAGATTTTTCATGTAAAATAATGTTTTGAGGTTGTATAAAACAAGTCGTGCTTGTAAAAAAAAGTTATGAACCCACAGAATCATTTTGTGGTTGTGTGAGAAACCTTTGTGTGCAGAAATATTATTTGCAAACATGTAGATCAGTTTCGCAGTTGTGTTTTATTTTTCTCTGTGTGTGAAAATTGAATTTGTACCTGTAAAAGTTTCGCCACACAAAAATATCTGTACGAGTGCGACACCTAGGGCTCGTGTGCGACACTGCACCTACGAGCTCACAAAACAGAAACCTACAACCACAAAACTTTTTTACGGATTGAAGACAAGTCAAAGTCGTGCCACTAACAGCCAATCAGGACACTGCATTCTGGGAAGCCAAACAGCCAATGATGTGGTGGATTGGTGATGACGTTTATTTTGGGGGACGAAGACGATACCGTTAGCAAAGGCTCTTGGCTGCTAGCAGTCAGAGCGCAGCGGCAGCTACATACTCGTAGCAAGAGGCTGTTCAATCCGAAGTCGGCCACTGATCTGATTACTAACAGGCCTGCTGGAGAAGGCGGCGACTGGCAGAAGAACTTGGCCGGTTATTTTGGTGTTGATCGCCGCAGCTTATTGGATCATCCGTCTTGCTGAACGTGCGTTAGCTTTGGAGAGGCTAACGACTAGCACATCTCGGATAGTCCCACTGGATTGTGTTCTTCCTCCGCATGTACATGAATGTTGGGGCATGAGTTGTGTTGTGATGAAAGACTGAGGCTAAGCCGTGTGCTTAAACGGGCATGATACCTCTTACCAGGCGTTCAACAAGGGGCTTTTATTTGCCTATTTATTATTATTATTTTAACTGGTAAAGGAGGACGTGTAAATGCCAAGTTGACAGGTAAACTGCCTTGTATGGATAACTTCACTGTTTGAGAAAAGCAGTTTGTCAGGTATGTTCAGTTTTAGCCACAGATATTTTCTTTATCCATTTCTTTGTCATTGAAATGCAACTAAGGTTGTTTTTATTTTTTTCCAAACATTGATAAAGCTGGAGTTCACATGATTGTCTGTCTCATTCATTCACAACTGATCAGTAAACATAAACAACTGATCAATTATCCAGCGTCTAACATGTCAGCTGGAATCTCAGATAGGTCATCTAATTTTTAGTTTACTTTGTTCATTAAACGGATTTTTTTTTATTATTCAATGATAAATGTTACTATAATACAATGTTGTTTTAATGTCTTTTTTTTCAACTTTGAAAAGCAAGAAGTCGATTCATGATAGATTTAACATAAACCAAAAATCAACATTATTTCAAGAAAGGGAAGCCATCGCCAGCAGGTAGTACTGAATAAAAACAATAAGAACTTTATTAAAGAAATAAACATGGTACTAAAGTAATATAAGTGGAAAAATAGGCTCAATAAATGCTCAAATAAAAGTAATAAAATAAAAGAACTAAAATGCAAAAAGGCGCTTGTGATGGCTGGCGCCTTCACTGGCTGTGGATCCATCCCGGTCCGTGGCGGCCGCACTGAGCCTCCTCTTGGGGTCCACAACCGTCCTCCGACTCCCGAGCCATGTTTCTCCACCGCCACCATCCCCTCAGCCCCCAGCCAGGGGGATCAGACGTCCTCCGCCAACCTGTCCTGCTCCCCTGTCTCTCTCTCGGGACTTTGTAAATTTCCCGTATTTTAATAACAGCCTATTTGAAGAAAAAAAAAATCCTCAGCTTCTCCAAACTGACGTCACCAGCTTCAGGAGAACCGTCACCTGCAGGAGCCTGGAACAGTGTGGTGAAACGCATCCACTAAAAAACACGATGTCCTCATTATTTATGAAGTTTATGATATCTGTAAAGCCTTTAAGCCCGATTGACACCACGTGCGCGTGCGTCGTGGTCCGTCAACTTATGCCGGTAGGGTTTTTCTGTGTGATGCGTCAACAGCAGACCACTGCGCGCTTCTGGGTTTCAACATTGTTCCAACATTGTTCATGTAAAACAATCCTCTGCATTCTGAAGGTGATGCTTGTAGGAGCCATAAATAGCGTTTTGGTGTTTGATCAGGGTTTGATGATTATTTTAATTTTGGTTGTCATGGTGATGTCTGGCATGGGTGACGTGGTGGTAATCAGTGACACGCATTGAGCTGTCACTGTCACACGGGAGAGAGAGGAGGGCTGGGTAGCAAGCATTTTTTTTATCCCTACACAAAGCTGGTGGGCGTTAAGTTAAGTGTGCTGTTATGAAACAGTTTGTCCCGCATCAGGTGAGCTATAAAGCGCCTTAATAAAAGAGAAACGCAGCCGAGCCTTGTGCGTCATTCTTATGGAAGCACCAGGGCTTTATGCAAATAGCTAGATGAAGCCATCCCCTGCCTCCAGTGTCTGTGGAAGTCACAATGCTTAAAGCAGTGACTGTGTCAATGTCGGGGAATCCCTGCGTCATTAGTGAATCCCAGAGACACACGAGTGAATATCAGAAATTAGAAGTTTGGTAGGCTAATGTTAATAAAACGTTTAACTTACATACCAGTGATGTGAAATAAAGCGTAAACGTGTTAATTGAAAATATATGCAAAATAAATAAACGTGCGTCATATACAATTTAGTCCTTTTATTTAGGCTGTAAAATAATGTAGGGATGTTCACAAATGATGTGTCAACAATGATGATCAGAATCTGATCGGCCTGGTAGTTAGAAAGCGGTTCTTTAAGATTTTCTATAGCCTATTATGTCTGATTTTATGTGGCCCAGCGTCCCACTTTGGGCATCAAACGTGTTTTTAACACCGACATCGCGTTTGATCTGGACGGGCTGGCACAGATAGGCTATGTGGACTCCCTGGAAGTCGAGCCCATTGAAACTGAAAATGTTCTAGGTAGCTCTGGCTATTCACGAGTGACAGGAACACAAAGAATTTTACATTACTTTCCTTATTAACCAGATAACCGCACATACCTTTCATAAAAGACTTCAGCCGTCGCTTTTTCTTTCTTTTTTTTTTTACGACTGCAGCAATCAAGTAAACAGTAGGCTATGTGGTGGCAGCTTACTGCACAACCTGCCAGTAAAACACGATTTTGCTTTTCTTTCTTTTCTTTTTTATTTTTAAGGGGGCTTTGACGCGGTAACCACAGCATTATACGACTCAGCTTTAAATGGTTGCCAGCTTCCAGTGGGACCAGCCAAGATGTGCTAGTCGTTAGCCTTTTCAAAGCTAACGCACGTCCAGTACAATATACGATTCAATAAGCTGCGGCGATCAACACCAAAATAACCGGCCAAGTTCTTCTGCCAGTAGCCGCCTTCTCCAGCAGGCCTGTTAGTAATCAGATCAGTGGCCGACTTCGGATTGAACAGCCTCCCTCTTGCTACAAGTATGTAGCTCCCGCTGCGCTCTGACTGCTAGCAGCCAAGAGCCTTTGCTAACGGTATCGTCTTCGTCCCCCAAAATAAACGTCATCACCAATCCACCACATCATTGGCTGTTTGGTTTCCCAGAATGCAGTGTCCTGATTGGCTGTTAGTGGCACGACTTTGACTTGTCTTCAATCCGTAAAAAAGTTTTGTGGTTGTAAGTTTCTGTTTTGTGAGCTCGTAGGTGCAGTGTCGCACACGAGCCCTAGGTGTCGCACTCGTACAGATATTTTTGTGTGGCGAAACTTTTACAGGTACAAATTCAATTTTCACACACACAGAAAAATAAAACACAACTACGAAACTGATCTACATGTTTGCAAATAATATTTCTGCACACAAAGGTTTCTCACACAACCACAAAATGATTCTGTGGGTTCACAACTTTTTTTTACAAGCACGACTTGTTTTATACAACCTCAAAACATTATTTTACATGAAAAATCTTTTTCACACACAAATTGTCTCTGGCATGATTTTGATCCCATATGTACTGGGCTGATAACGCTGCCCCGCGTCGGGACAGCGGGTTGTTAAACTGGGCCAGATCAGATGGCTGAAAGTGCCGCTCGCCAGCAGCTCCTGGAGTAAATGATGAAACTCATCACAGTAAGAACACCTGGAATCATTTGGTGAACCGGACACAGAGCAGAGATGTCCAACGATGACGTTCCCTGCTTTATTTATCACATTAAGCCGAGCCGCTCTCTCTCCTGCACCTGCCATGGTGCAGACAGACCGGTGAAAGGAAAAAGAAAAAGCAGAGGCTCCTCCCGAGGCGCAGCGAGCACGGCTTGGCTGGACATCTCTCACCGCGCGTCAGGGCGTCAATGCTGGAAATCAAGCGTCTGACTTTAGTGACCAAGCGTCCAGTTTTGGGCGTCGATTTTGACGCCCAAATCGCGCTTGGTCTGAACACACCGTAAAACAGCTCCCCCGATTAAAACCCCCAATTAACGTGGAAACACGTGATTGGCAGTTAACGTTCAGATTTGAATTAACGTGGAAACACGTGAATGGCAGCCAGTGAGTTAAAAAAGATGTTCCACATTCGATCTTTAACCTACAGGTACTACCCCAAAAATTAGAATATCCTGAAAAAGTTCATGTATTTCTGTAATTCAACTTAAAAAGTGCAATTTACATATTGTTTGGACTAATAATATGTGAATTAATATATTTCAAGCTTTTGTTTGTTTGGATGCTGCTGATTAGGACTTACAGCTTAAGAAAAGCTCAAATTCTAAAACTCAAAAAATTAGAATACTGTGAAAAGCTCCAGTGTTGTAGGCTCAGACTGTCACATTCTAATGAGGTTAGTAATCCAAAACACCTCCATAAGTGCCCCGAGCCTTTAAAAAAGTCCCTGTCTTGGTTTAGAAAAATTCTCAAATAAATAAATTATAGTCACAAAGCGATGTAAACACAAAGTTAATCATCATGGTTGGGCTTAAAGAAAGGGAAATATAGAAGGATAGAAGACTTTTTAAACAGATCTTTTTTATAATTCTATTTGACATTCTTTAAGTGATGAGAAATATTGTAAAAATCAATAAAGCGGGCAAAGTTAGGTATTTTGTTTTATCCCGAAGAATATGGGAGGGAAGCTGCAGAGCTACGAGTGTAATATTTGGTTATATTTGTGGATTTTTAAGTGTTTACTGGTAAGAAGCAACAGATAATCTCTAAAAATATAAATATGCAGGCAAGCATGAAAGAAAGAAAGAAAGAAAGAAAGAAAGAAAGAAAGAAAGAAAGAAAGAAAGAAAGAAAGAACGAAAGAAAGAAAGAAAGAACAAAAGAAATCTTTGTCTTGTACATTTAATGGATCTTGAACCAACTTTGGTAACAGACGAACTTAATTAAGAAAATCCTCATAGGTTAAGCCCATGGACTGTAATTGTTGAGCGAAGGCAGGCTCAGTACATTTGTTTTTGATGAACACTTCTTTTTCTTGCATATTTTCTTTTCCTGTTGTCCTCTTGTTGGTTGGTTGATTGGTTCCTCAATGTATAACTTGATTTCTTGAGTAACAGGTGTTTGACTCTCCATTGGTGGTTTGGCAGTCTATAAAGACGCTCAAGCAGTTACAGAGACCCCAAGCTGCTTCTAAACCACTTTTCCTTCTTTTTTTTAGACACTATAGCTACCCCATACAGTTGGAATTTTTAGGATCGGAGATGCAGAAATTGAAAATCCCAGTTTTAAGCCTTTCTTGCTGAAATATTACGATTTGGGAAAGAAAGCTCCACTCACACCACAGGGGAGACCAAAACTGCTTTCAAACCACTTTCCTGTCTTATTTTAGACACAAGCTACCCCAAACAGCTGGAATTTGGAATTTATATACATAAACATACATACATATATATATATATATATATATATATATATATATATATATATATATATATATATATATATATATATAAGCATGCGCTCCGAGGTATCTACTTATGGCCACCCCTATGTGAGTAATTGTCTCACCCTGGCCACCCCAGTGAAAAGTTTCTGGCTCTGCCACTGATGAGTATAAAGTTGCTGCTTGAAAGTACTGCAAAAACCAGTTTAACACATTCATTTATTTATTCATTCATTCCTTTTTCCGTACCGCTTATCCAATTCAGGGTCGCGGGGGTTGCTGGAGCCTAAGATCGGAGATGCAGAAATTGAAAACCCCAGTTTTAAGCTTTTCTCGCTGAGATATTGCAATTGGGGATTACATTAAACCTTCTTATGATATGGAGTGGAAATTTTATATGTTCACCTATAACTCAATCAATATTCATATACTGACGTGTGTTCAATCATTTCTACTGTATGCATGTCTTCAATATTATGGGTTTATGATTCCTCATGGTTACAACATGAGTTCCTTATTCTTTATTCACAAATACAATGTTTTCTGTATATATGCACTACTGCTGAAGACCTAAGAGGTGAAACATGAGATGCACTTGATGCTATTCAGTTCACAACTGTGACTGACAGTCTGGATGTGCTTGACAGCACTGTAAAATTATGTTTGTGCACCAATTAGCATATACTTTGTTGACAGTGATTAGACCAAGATTGTTAGAAGCCTGCAGGCTGATTTGCACAGGATGTAATGCCTCTTATCAACAGTTGGGCTGTGATCTGCTCACCTCTCCAATCTCACATTTTGGATTCTGTTATAATGTAAGTTAGAAGTCTTTGTCAGTCAGAAGGTGATCACAATCCTGTATTGCGTGTACCATCTCCAACTTGGGTTGTAAAATGTATCTCTTTAAGCAGAAAATGATCTCTCATTTGGGTCTTTATGAGAAATTCCACCATAAATCTCAACTGCTTTCATCCATCTACCCATGAAGAAGTTATAGCCTTCCAAGATTTCTATGTTTTCCCCTGTGTAGAAAGTTTGAATGACAGGATAGTTAAACAATGTGTGAAACTGAACTGATGGACTTTCTCTATCTTATAGTTCAACTTTTGTAAATATCAAGTGCAACATTCCATTCTATTACAGATGTGGGCATGAAAAAGTTCCCCCGTTCTGCCAACTGCCTGCTGACTGCCAGCTACTTACCAGTGACTTGTCTGCTAATTTGATCATGCATAGAAACGCCCGCGTTCCCAGGGGAAACTATTGCAGAGCTTAAATGAATGACTGGAACAAGGACGCTTCCACACACCAAGTTTGGACACCGTGTGTTATGACGTATTCGCGGGAGAAATTGTTCAGCCAGTGATAGTGCAGTAATAGTGCACTATTACTGCACCACTTCTGGGAGAAAAAGGAGGAACTTTTTCATGCCCGCATCTGTAGTCCTCTTGCACTTCAAGGCATGTAGAGCCAACCATGGCAACCAGGTCTCTCCATTCAGGTCTGTCATGCAAACATACTGTACAAGGACTGAATGCCAGTGAAACACCATGTTTGGGACTGTTAGGAGACAAAGTGGCACCAGACTGGCCAAAGATGCAGTTTCAGGTTTGTCATTCAGTCAACACTATGCTTTGAGATTTCAGTGGATAAAAACTATTAACAGGCCTTAACAAACATCACACTGGACAGACATGTGCAACCTCAATGTTACCATATTTTTCAGACTATAAATCACATTGTCTGTCTCTCTGTGTTGGCCCTGCGACTGACTAGTGACCTATCCAGGGTGTACCCTGCCTCTCGCCTGATAATAGCTGGGATACTGTAGGCTCCAGCAACCCCCGCAACCCTGAACTGTTACAGAAAATGACTGACTGATGACTGATATATACTGTATATATAAATATATATATATACATATATGAATCCTTGGGAATGGAAGTGTTAATTCTTAAAAGCACGGCAAATGTTGTAGTACATACATTAGTTTAAATGGGAAATTAACAGCACTCTTTCCACTCCATTGTGTTTCAGCATAAAATGCTGTCAACTCGCTGAACTCTGAATGTGCACAGTGTTTTTTTTTTCTTTTTGGGGGGGGGGGGGCGGGGTGCTAAGGCTTATTAGCTCCATTTTCTGCCTTCATCTGCTCCCCTTGGAGCTTCGGCTGGGTGTCCTGCTTAGTTTTGCTCCCTTTTCTTTGCTGTTCCTCAACCTTAATTTCTTTTTTGACCTTAGTGATCCCACTTTCAGACTACAACTGTGCTCCAACACTTCGCAGATTACACCTACAGGCAATGACAAGAGCCGCCTTGGTGCCCACTTTGGTGCAACAACATTCAATTTTTATCATTTGTGCAGAACCCAAACTTATTCAGCTACAGAACTAAAAAGGGACTGACTCTGAGGAAGAGAGGGATAGAGTGGAGTTGACTGGTTCTCTCCATGTCTCTAAAATTATCCACTTTAATAGTGATGTTAATGGAAGAAAAAAGTAGTTGCAGTTGCGTTTACACCTCAGGAAATTGTGTCAGCTTGTAAAAAAATAGCTATAGTGTGTCTCCTTTTAAGCATTCATTGCCCACATTTTGAAATATAAATGTTTTCAATCCTCAGCCCACTCCTACAGCTATAGCACAGTATAAATATTAATTCATTGTAATACTGACTCGGGGGCCATTTACAACAGAAAAGTTCGGGGGACTTAAGCCCCTTTCAGACTTGCACTGGAAAGCAGTAATATTGAGGACGTTGTCCTTTATACCGGTCTTTTACCTCAGAGATGTAGCGGACATGTACCGGCTAGACCTGCACACACTGGAATCACAGAAACATCTGCCCTTTAACGTAAGTTTTGCCTTCTCTCTTCAATACGGTAGCTTGAGTGAGACCTTGCCTGGGGTGCTGCTCAGCATTAACACAAAGTCAAATAAAACAGGGACAGAGGTCTGAGCACTGAAGTTATTAAGTCAATGATCTACTGTATATTTCCTCTCTTAGGAAGCAAAAATAGGATGCAAACACAGCTTATCGATCTCACTGAGTTGCATTTCTTTTTCATCCAATTGGCATTCTGTTGAACCTTAACCATTTCCTCTGGGACAAATAAATCTCTTTATTCGCTTCAATTTATTCTCTCAAAGTGTCAGTGTGTAAAAAGGAATAAAAAAAACCTGTCTTAGTAATATCTGCCATTTTTCTGTCTCTCCAATGTCCTCAATAAATCCTCTGTTACTTCTGTTTCTGAAATATTTCAATAAATATTATTTGCTCTGGGTTCTTGACTAGTTAATTCCTGGGATGAGGCTTTTGGGGAAATCATTTTGCCAAGCAGTAACACTTCCAACTATGCCAATCCTTGAAGTAAAAATTTGAGAGAAGTTCATTTTAATTTAAATGAATGAAGGTCAGTATGGGATGCTCATGAAAGAAATATTTAACAATAAAAAGTGAAAGCAAATCAGGCAGAATTAGTCTGGATTTTGTGACCTAGTCAACCTGTTTGTGCTTCTTATCTTCTGAAAGCATTTTAATCACTTACATTAGTACTAAAACTTCAAAAGCTGGCAAATAAGGTGCTTATTTCATAAGCTTATACAGCTTTATTTCAATAATATGTAGATCCAGCTGACTATGTAGAAATTTTGCTCCCACAAATGTTTCTCAATCACTTTATACACTTTTTATACCTTCTCCAAGTTGATTATGGATGAGCTAAGATCAGTGCAAACACATTGCCATGCATGGTAAAAAAAAAAAGATTCAGATAAAACTCATCAGTATTAGTCAATTTACAACATACACAACACAAAGGTTGTTGTAAATAACGTACACACACAAAAATAACTGTAAAACCCCACAGAAAAATAATCTTATGACATGAAATAAAAGAAAAATTCGGTGGCTTATGCCCTGTCGGTTATTGCTCACCTGCCTTTGTGTCCCCACGGAAGTTGAAAAGCATCAGGACAACCTGTGCAATAACTCTCCATACTTTTTCACTCTTGAGATCCATGATGAAGTGGAGCGATGCTGCAGAAAAGACCGGCAGGTGAAGGGGAGCGATGGTCTGCCACTCCTCTCCTCTGCCACGCTCTCACACTGCCCAGATATCTGATGAGTTTTGCACTTTGGCGTCCTCAGCACTCACCGACATCCGCTAGGCTCCACAGAGATGAAGGCAGAAAGCTGCTTTCCGTACGGCTGCACTCTGCAGAGTGAGGGGAAATGAGATGGTGAGACACAGGGAGGGAGAGATAGAGAGAGCGCACAAGAGAAAGCTTTCAATACTGTCACAGCACCAGAGTGCAGCACTCCCATCGTTGAAGAGACTTAAAACACATTCTGGTTTAAGGGATCTTGCAGAAAATAATCCACTCCAGGCTACACTTTTGTGCTCCAATATAGTTTGTGAAAGTCCTTTTCAGTCCCATCAAGCTGCTGCATACAGTCTGCTATCATGTAATGCAGGTTATGGGTCCAGCTTAAGTCAAGTTAAAGTCTTTTATTCAAAAGTTATAATCTGCACTGCCCTATGTTCTCTCTTTTGTTTTTAAATCAAGCTTATATTTTTTTTTCTTCTTTTGCTTTAAATGTCTTCTTATCTTTTGAACCCTCTTTTGGAATGCTTTTAATGTTTTATGTAAAGCACTTTGAATTGCCGTATAAAGTTCTGTGAAAAAGTGTTTGCCCCCTTCCTGATTTCTTACTTTTTTGCATGTTTGCCATACTTAAATGTTTTAGATCAAACAAATTTAAATGTATGACAAAGATAACACAAGTAAACACAAAATAAAGTTTTTAAATAGAGATTTTTATTTTTAAGGGGAGAAAAAGTCCAAACTGTGGAGGAATTTTGGCCCACTCACCTTTGCAGAATGGGCTCTATGCACGACTCCACTACTTCCTGAACTTAAGGTAGCTCCTTTGTTTCCCGTCTTGAATTATTGGACGAACTGATTAACCCAGGTGTGCCTGACCTCAGCAACTGGCCAGACACACCTGGATAAATCAGTTCATCCAATAATGATGGTCGGACATTCTCCTTCAGGATTTTTTGGTAGACAGCAGAATTCATGGTTCCATTTACCACAGCAAGTCTTCCAGGTCCTGAAGCAGCAAAACAGGCCCAGACCATCACACTAAAACCACCATATTTTACTGTTGGTATGATGTTCCTTTTCTGAAATGCCGTGTTACTTTTACGCCAGATGTAATGGGACCTACACCTTCCAAAAAGTTCAACTTTTGTCTCTTCAGTCCACAGAGTATTTTCCCAAAAGTCTTGGGGATCATCAAGATGCTTTCTGGCTAAACTGAGATGAGCCTTTATGTTCTTTTGCTCCGCAGTGGTTTTGGTCTTGGAACTCTGCCATGCAGGCCAGTTTTGCCCCCCAGTCTCTTTCTTATGGTGGAGTCATGAACACTGACCTTAATTGAGGCAAGTGAGGCCTGCAGTTCTTGGATGTTGTTCTGGGGTCTTTTGTGACCTCTTGGATGAGTAATCGCTGTGCTCTTGGAGTAATTTCGGTCGGCCGGCCACTCCTGGGAAGGTTCACCACTGTTCCGCGTTTTCACCATTTGTGGATAATGGCTCTCACTGTGGTTCACTGGAGTCCCAAAGCTTTAGAAATGGCTTTCTAACCTTTTCCAGACTGATAGATCTCAATTACTTTGTTTCTCATATTTTCCAGAATTTCTTTGGATCGCAGCATGATGTCTAGCTTTTGAGGATCTTTTGGTCTTCTTCACTTTGTGAAGCAAGTCCTATTTAAGTGATTTCTTGATTGAGAACAGGTGTGGCAGTAATCCAGCCTTGGTGTGGCGGGAGAAACTGAACTCAGCTTTCCAAAGATGTGATAAACCACAGTTAATTTATGTTTTAACATAAATCACTTTTTCACACAGGGCCATGGAGGTTTGGACCCCCCCCCCCCCCCCCCCCCCCTCTTTTCTGTTTACTTGTGTTATCATTGTCTCACATTTAAATTTGTTTGATGACCTGAAACATTTAAGTGTGACAAACATGCAATGCAAAAAAGTAAGGTGTCAGGAAGGGGGCAAAAACTTTTTTCACACAACTGTACATGAAATGTGCTATACTGTACAAATAAACTTGCCTTGAGTTGCCTTGCCTTCCATAAAGACCATCACTAAACCAACAACAATAGTCTGCAGGAAGCCTGATTTAACCAAAAAATGTGTAAGAACTGTTTGTCAGTGTCTCCAAACTTAGTTGTGTCACAGCACATAGAGAGAAACTGTGAGATGGCATGTTTCCATTTGACATCAAGTGAACTGTCACCCATTAATGATAAAAAAGAAACCTTAATGGCTACATATACAGCCTAGCTTCACCAGAAATCATGTAATACATATTTTGTCATGTGACAAGGAGGAAGGACTGAAATATAGAATGATGATGCAGGAGGAAGACGGATGGAGGAAATTCAAAGTAAAGGCAGTGCAATGACATGATAAACAATTTCTGAAACCAATACAAAATAACAAAACTCAGAAGGGGCTATAAGACAAAGAAAAGGCACAAAATACACAAGGATGTCAAGGACCTGGCAAAAGGAGTCAAAGAAACAAGAAGAAACAAGTAACAAGAAAGAGCAGTCCAAATAACCAGAACTAAACCAAAAACAGAACCAAGACCCAGAAACCATGTATATTGGAATATTTCTCATTCTAAATACTGTAACTAAGTGGACTATTGGCACCAGGTTACTGTATCCTGCATGACTGACAACCATCCTTTCTGTGAAATCTGGCCTTAGCAAGACAGACATGCAATCAGAGATATGTTGAAAGACCTCAGAAAGTTTCACATTCACAGGAAATTACAAATGAATTTAGGAATGAAATTTCCTCTCCTTTTCCCCCCCCCCCCCCCCCCCCCTCCCCCCAAAAAATAAATAAATAAATAAAATAATATCTTAAAACTCAGAGTTGCATAGTGGTCACACTTTCTACTGTTTGTTGCCCTTGGCTTGGCATGAGTTTTCATCATTCATTTTGGTAAAGCATCATATGCTGGCATGATTTTGTGTTTTAAAAGAAATCATATTATTTATGTCACTACCTTTGAGTATTGTGTTCACATTTAAATCTTAATGCAATTAATTAATGCCCCCATGATACTTTGAATCACAATGGTAAGACATTTGAAATTAGTAAGAAATTTGAAGAAAAAAAAAGAGAGAAAAATTTCTGGAAAGACAACAGGATGATCTCAATAGGCAACTAAAATTTCACTCACTAAGATCTGCACTGTGCACAAGGGAATTAGGTGATCATGCCATCTAAATAACTTGCATATTTGAGAAGTCTGACATTGCTCAGACTTGCTAGCTTGGCATAGTTGCTGTAATCAGCTGTTTCCAATAGCATCACTTGGCAAAAGTGAACTAATAAACTTTCATTTTTTTCCAATTATGTTTCGTGACCCAAACATTCTGATCGAGTACAAACGAGATTTCCAATATTACATCAAAAGACTGACTAGGCATTCAGTTTCACCCAGAGGTGGCATATGCCTTTAAGGCTGAAGCAGACAAATGTACACTTTGATTTTTTTTCAAATCAGCAGCAGCACCCAGCATAACATGAAGTGATTTAATAAATGAATGATACAGGAGAGATGGCTGCTGTATTACAAGCTGCAAACTTTTATCTTAACATTACTCAGTGATCATTGTTGTGATTCTCCATTGTTATTTTTATGCTGATGTAACAATGATACAGGTACTACTCCTTCTACCTCAGATTATGAAGACAGGCAAAGTCTCTTTCTATAATATGCTGACGACAACCAGTTCTATGTTACAGCCTCACAAGGGCACTCTGGTCCCATTCAGAAATAAAGTGCACACTTCCTTCAAATCAACAGATAGATGTGTCAGAATTTCATTCAGCTAAATAAAGATTAAAATTAAAATAACTGCTTAATAATATCAACATTAATAATAATACTCAATTACACTATTCTTTAGAAACAATGATGAAGCCAGAATGTTGTCATTTTGGACTGAATATTATAAGCATATTTAGGCAGTAATGAAATCAGCCTTTTATCTACAATAAAGGACTGATGGCCCAACATCAATAAATAAAGTGGGTTTTTTTTTTGTTTGTTTTACCTGGTAATTATGCAACATACTGTACAGTGTAGACCTAGTTGGCTAAGTTGGCTAAGTTTCTGTATCCCCAATATTCACCCATTATCTCCTGATGGAGAAAGAAAATTTCTATCATAGACTGTCATGAATATTTTACTGCAAATCACATACTTTCTTTCTCATAAAATGATGAGTAAATAGACTATTTCTCACTATCTCATATTTGTCACTATGTTTATTTTTCTATTTTGAGATTTGTCTGATGGCTGGAAGTTTAATGATATAATGCTTTTCAATGCACCCAAAGCACTTTACAGTGAGTCCATTGGACATTCTGGTGACAGTAAGGATTTTTTGCTGCGGCTGCCCCCGGGGGAGAACCCCGAAGCTTGGTAGCCAAAATTCACCAAAAGTTTTTTCTTTTTAAAAACACCCCACCAAAGCCAACAACAAAAAAATGGGGGTTTCCCCAAAGACCCAATAATATTGGCTGCAGGAGTAAGATTTGTTTCCCCAACTTTCTAGTTATTAGACACCTTTCTTTAAATCAAAATCACGGCCATCCTTTTTTTTTTCGTCTGGTTTTTCTCTCAGAATGAAGACATTAAGTTTGCTGTTTGGGGGTAGTGACGGGATGAGGGTAGTGACGGGATGACGCTGTAGTGACGCAGTATCTGTGGGACGGTAGGCGATTCAAACCAGGCGAGTTAAGAAATTTAGCGCTTCAACTTGAACTTATTAATATTTGCCAATATAATAAATAATCATTAAAACAGATAATTAAAAAAATCAGTATAGTGAAGGGTACAACCTGGAGGGAAGCGGGGAAGATTCGATCAGCCCGGCGGATTACATTGATCTTCTGTACCATGAGCAGCAGGCCATGAAAAAAGGTTTAAAAAAACCGAAGTCAGCGTCTACTCCGGAGAGGAAAAAAAAAAAGTCAAGAGAGCTCGGGTAGGAGATTCCTCTAGTGCGATGTCTTCATTAGAAAACTCGGTGGACATCCTTCTCTCCATAGAGAGGAAAGTAGACAGCTTTGACGCCCGTTTGAACCTGGTGGAGGTTCTCCATAAAGAATTCCAGGCGCTCCGGGAATCATTGGAGTTCAGCCAGAAACAGGTGGAAACACTAGCGGCCGCAAACGCCGACCTACAAGACACGGTTAAGTCCCTCACTGAGGGAATAAACCGGCTGTCAGGAGAAAATAAAAAGATGAGGGAATCAGTAATCGATCTGCAGGCTCGGAGCATGAGAGATAATCTGGTATTTGCAGGGATCCCAGAGCAGGCAGACGAAAACCCCGAGGAAACAATAAAAACATTCATCCATAAACAACTAAAACTCCCCTCCGATACAGTCAATGGTATCGGCTTTCATCGCGTCCACCGCATGGGTAGTAAAATGCCGGATTCACGCAGACCAAGACCGATTGTTGCTAAGTTTGTTCACTTTAAACAAAAAGAGCAAGTAAAGAAGCAGGGCCGCGAGCTGAAAGGGACCAACTTTGGAGTAAACGACCAGTATCCTAAAGAAATCCTGGACCGGCGTAAAGTCCTGTTTCCTATCAGGAAAAAAGCCATTACGGAGGGATCCCGAGCTGTCATCGCGGTGGATAAATTATTTATTAACGGACATCTTTATCGGGACTCAAACATCACCCCGTGGCTCTTCTGATGTCAGGTACAGTTCAGTTTCATATCCTCCTAACTCTGATTAGATGAATTATTATCTGTTATGATCATAATTACTAATCTCACTACCGTTTCGACTTCACGGCTCACAACACGGATGCACTTTTTAAACCTCTGGTTTTTCGTCACTTTTTCTTGTTTCACTTTTCACTACTTTCCTCCCCTCTCTTTTTTTTCTTACTCCCACACAGTGAACTGTCATTTCACTCGCGACTTTACAAACGTGAACACTACGGGTGTAGAAACTCCAGCACACGCAGCGCGAGGCACACAGACAGGCGCACGCACACACACACTGCAGGAAGAAACAGCGCGATGCACACACAGACAGACTGGTTTAGCCTGCAGCTTACTATTCATACTTACGGCAGAAATACGCGAACAGATGCACGGCTTTATTAATATGCATGTAACACTTATTTCAGCGTTGGTTGAATGAAAATAGTCACCTGGAATGTGCGCGGAGCTCGCACAGGGGATAAGAGATTAAAAATTTCCAACCGGCTAAAAGATCTTCAGGCAGACATTGTCTTACTTCAGGAAACACATTTATCAAACTCCTCAGTCGATCTCCTTCAGACAAGACAGTTTCCACACGTGTATTCAGCTGGTTATAATTCTAGACAGAGAGGTGTAGCAATTCTGATTAATAGCAGGTTAAAATTTGACATTGATGATGTAATCAGAGATCCAGAAGGCAGATTTATAATAGTCACATTAACTGTTCAGAATCTTAAGGTATGCATTGCAAATATATATGGACCAAACGTAGATGATCCATTATTCTTTGACTCATTTTTCTCTGCTTTGCATAACTACTCTGATAGGGCGGTATTATTGGGCGGAGACTTCAACATGGTATGTGATCCAGGTATGGACAGGCTCAGTACAGCAGGACATAACAAAATATGGCATTCATCAGATATCGTTAAGCAGTACATGAAGGATTTCGGCCTTTGTGATGCATGGCGATCTCATCACCCCACCACGAGACAATATACCTTCTTCTCCTCAGTTCACCATTCCTACTCTAGATTAGATTACTTCTTAACCAGCAGCTCACTGATGAGTGAAATCTCAGAAATAGAAATCCACCCAATAACCATCAGTGATCACGCACCAGTATCATTAACTCTGAGAAATAAAACTATTAAACCAGCAACTAGGAGTTGGAGATTTAATACATCATTACTGAAAGATCCTGAGTTTATCAGCTATTTTAAAAGAGAATGGTCCATTTATCTAGAGAACAACGATGTACCAGAAACTCCAGCATGTGTCCTTTGGGAAGCAGGTAAAGCAGTAATGCGAGGAAAAATAATTTCCTTCTCTTCCCATAAAAAAAAAAAGGAAGCTGCAAGAATCTCAGAATTAGAAGTTAGAATTAAATCACTAGAAGACGCCTACCAGGTCTCTCCGGAGGAACACATGCTGAATGATATAAGGAAATTCAAGCTCGAGTTAAACAAAATAATAGACCAAAAAACACAATTCTTAGTTCAAAGACTTCGTTTAGAAAACTTCGACCATGGTAACAAGTCTGGCAAGCTTCTAGCTAATCAGTTAAAAATAAATAAGGAAAAAGCAACAATCTCCTCCGTTAAAGACTCAGAAGGAAGTATCAGCCATGATCCTGACCAGATAAATAACATTTTTAGAAACTTCTACAGAACACTATATAAATCACAAATAAACCCCACAGATGATGATATTAATCAATTTCTTAATAGTATCATTCTTCCAAAACTACAACAAGAAAATATTACGGTTTTAGATTCACCCCTCTCAATAAGTGAATTACATGACGCTCTGCAACATATGCCCAATAATAAAGCCCCAGGCCCAGATGGGTATCCGGTCGAATTTTACAAAGAGTTCTGGACAATTCTGGCTCCCACTTTTTATAGAATGATACTAGAAATAAAAGAGAAACAGAAAATACCACCAAATATGAATTCAGCAAATATCACCGTATTATTAAAACCAGGTAAAGACCCGACACTTCCAGCTAGTTATCGGCCAATCTCATTAATAAATGTAGATCTTAAGATAATCAGCAAAGCACTCGCTAAAAGGATAGAAAAAATAACTCCTCTGATAATACATCCTGATCAAACTGGTTTTATTAAAGGTCGACATTCTTCTACTAACACACGCAGGCTGATTAATCTAATAGACTATGCTACCATTCATAATCTGGAATCTACTATCATCTCGTTAGATGCAGAAAAAGCCTTCGATCGTGTTAACTGGAAATTCCTGTTTGCAACATTAAATAAATTTGGTTTTGGTCCTTATTTCATAGACTGGATAAAAATACTTTATAACAACCCTAATGCATGTGTGAGGACCAATGACCAAACTTCTCCAAGTTTCTGTTTACAGCGAGGCACCAGGCAGGGCTGCCCGCTCTCCCCTTCACTTTTTGCCATTTTCATTGAACCACTAGCAGCCGCTATAAGACAGGACAGAGATATTAAAGGGATCCCCGGCAAAAATCTAGAACATAAAATAAGTCTTTATGCAGACGACGTACTGCTTTTCCTCCAGAACTCATCAACATCTCTCTCCCAGACAATCACATTGATCAATAAATTCTCAATGATATCTGAGTACTCTATTAACTGGACCAAGACTACAGCTTTATCTGTTAATTGTACTTTACAAAACATCCCTAACACCACAATACAGTCTGGTAATATCAGATATTTAGGAATAAATATTTCTCCACAACTTTCAGAGTTAATAAAGTTAAATTATGTCCAGCTATTAAAGTCAATAGAGGAAGATCTCACGCGATGGAAGCACTTACCCATATCACTCATGGGGAGAGTTGCTACCATCAAAATGATGGTTCTACCGAAAATTAACTACTTGTTCTCAATGATACCCACCAAACCTTCCTCCAGTTGGTTTAAGTCACTGGACTCTCACATTTCCAAATTTCTTTGGAAAAACAAGCCATCACGTATCAGTTTAAAAACCTTACAACAGGTAAAAGACCGGGGAGGGTTAGACTCACCCAATTTCAATTATTATTTCCTAGCAAATAAGCTACAATTTATTTCCAAATGGCTGAAACCTACCCATCTAGATGAACCGTGGCTAGACACAGAACAAGCATTATGTGAGGATCTGGATGTCTCTGATTTGCCGTTCATCAGTTCAGCAGTCAGATCTCATAAATGCTTTAAAAGTATCAACATCTGCTCTACTCTGAAAGCATGGTGGGAATTCCTGAAATTAACCGAGTCTTCTATTATTCCATGTAAACTCACACCCATCTGGAATAACCTGGATATTTTACAAAACAAGAAAATGATTAATTTTGTGCATTGGAAGGATAAAGGAGTTAAACAATTACAACATATCATTGAAAATGGAAAATTCCTGTCATTTAATACACTTACCTTACAATACGGGATCAGTAGTACTAAATTCTTAGAATACCATCAACTTAAATCTATATTAAGCAAAAAATATACCTCTAACCAACTGATCCTGCAGACTCCGGTCAGGGTAGCAGAATTCCTGAATCTCTCTATCCCCAAACTACTGTCGAAAATATATAGATTATTATTAAAACTGGATGATTCAATTTCCCTTCCAACTTCGAAGTGGGAGGCTGACTTGTCCAGAACCCTTAACCAAAACACATGGACACAGATATGTTTAAACACGTTCCTAATGACTAAAAACTCAAATATGCAGTTGATACAATTCAAGGTTTTACACAGAGTACATTACACAGGACAGAGGATGTTCAAGATGGGTCTGTCACCTTCAAATATTTGTTTGCACTGCAATGAGAATACAACAGACAATTATCTTCACGCCTTGTGGTCTTGTCCACCGGTCCAGAGGTTTTGGCTTCAGGTATGTGATGACCTGTCAACGTGGCTCAGGTGTAACTTTCCTGCAAGCCCCGCACTGTGTTTACTGGGGGACTTGGATGAGATCAACACGGTAACCAACTATGCACATATGATACTTACTGTATTATGTATTGCAAAGAAAACTATCTTGGTAAACTGGAAATCCAAAAATAATCTGAGCATTAGCCAGTTTAGGAATTTCTTAGTAGACCATATCAGTATTGAGACGATGTCTGCCTCCTCTAAGAACCAGTTAGATGAATTCCACTCCCTCTGGTCCCCTGTGATTAGCTCCATCACTTAACGTTGGTGTAGGAGAGCCGCCTCGGCGATGTGGGGGTTGGGTGCCGGCGAGTGCTTGATGGCTATGGATCCCTGGCGGTTGACTTGGGGGGGGGGTCTGGGCTGCCTCGCCGCTGGGGCGGGGCTGTATCCAGCCCGATGGGGGGCATGGGGGTCAGCGGTTGGGGCTGCTCTGCGGCGGTGGGCGGGTCGCTGGTGGGGCCCTGGCCGGTGGCTGTCGGCTGGCGCCGGGTGGCCGGGGTCGTCCCGGGGCGGGGGGGGCGGGGGGGTCCTGGGCCCCGGTGCTCCGGGGTGGCCCCTGCCTCCGGGGCCGGGGGACCCGGCTTGGCGCTGGGGGGGGGCGGGCCGGCGGGACGTGCCTCCTCTGGATTTGGCCGGTCCTCACGACCTGGTGACGTCTAGTCACTGCGCCGGGGGCCGGGGCGCCTCTGCTGTGTGCGTGCGGGTGTGTGTGCTGGTGGGGGTGTGTGTGTGGTGGGGCTGGGGGATGTATCGTTGTCGTGTCTGTGTCGGGATGTGGGCATCCGGGATGTTGGTGTCGCGGGAGCGGCTATGTGGGGGGTGTGGATTTCCCCTGTGCTTGTCCTGCGTGTGGGGCTCTGGGGGTCGCGGACGGAGCTGCGCTTTCCGCCGGGGTGCTTGGTTTTCGGCGGACCCGTGGTCGTGTTGTGTCGTATCGATGTTGGGGTGTCTGGCGTGGCTGTCGGGGTGTGGGGTTTTGTCCATATCGTTCAGCTCTAGTGTGTGGAGGTGGGGGGTTGCGGGGGTGGCCGGGTCTTTTCCACGCCGGGTGCCTGTCCCGCCCGGCCGCTGTGTCGGTTGGGGCTGGCCTGCGCTGGTGGTCTCGTGCGGGTTGGTCTCGCGTGGGGGGCTGGGGGCGGTGGACTTGTGGCGTGGGGGGGCTGGTGGCCCCGTGGTCCCCGTCCTTGGTATGTGTGGGTGGGTGTGTGACTGGAGGGGGGGCGTGAATGCGGTTGTGTGTGTGTGTGGCTGCCTGTGGGGGTGTGTGGAGATGGGTGGGTGGGTGGGGGTGCATGGATGATGGGTGTTTGGGTGTGGGGGTGGTGGTGCATTGGTGGGGTTTGTGTGTGTCGGGTTGGGGGGCTTGGGTGGGGAGCGGGGATGGTTCTGTGGGGGGATCGGATGCGGGGCGCTGGGTGGGTGGGGGGTGTGTGGGTGGGTGGGTGGGTGGGTGGTGGCTCTGGCGGGGTTGGGGGATTGTGCGTGTCGCGGCCTGGGTGGGGGTGCAGGCTTGGGTTTGGAGGGGGGGGGCATGGACACTGGGGGGGCGGATGTGCGGGGACTAACTGGCTATACAGGAGGGGTGGGAGGAGGATGGGATGAGGGAGTGTTGACGGGGGTAAAGTCGTTGGTTGTTTGAAGTAGGGTTTAGGGGTGATACAATAGAGTGGGGGAGGAAAGGGGAGGAAAAAAAAAAAAAAAAAAAAAGCAGCTCTGCGTGCCTCTTGGGGGGTTTGCGAGGCCTGGGGATGTTGGGCCGGTGACTCTGGCCCCTCCGCCGACCCTTTCCGCTCCCGTCCCTTTTCCCCCCTCCCTGGCCTGGCATGGTCGAGCGCCCCCAGGGGCCGAGGCTGGCCCCTCTGTGGTGAACGCCAGACGCCGGGCCGTGGGGGCGGCCATGCCTGCCCCTTCTGCCCTGGGGGGATCCCGGGAGGCAGGGGTACCTAATGCCGGTAACGGCTCTTCTTCCAGGGGGGGAATTCATATACCCCCCTGGTCTCCTTTCCCAAGACCTCCCCCCCCCCCTGCTCTACCTCACACACACACACGTAGGGTTTTGGGGAGGGTGCGTGTCAAGCGGGCGTGGTGAGGGAGGGCACCAAAAGTGCCTTTGCTTGCCACGTCTAGAGACAGCCTGCTCCCCAGTTTTAACCACACTTAGACACCTAAACACATAAAATAACAACAGCTCACAACCACTTCTGAGGGGCGGGCCATATAGTGTGTGGAAGGAGGGAGGGGCCGGTTGGGGGGTCATGCCCCCTACGCGACCCCACTCCCGGCATGACTTGGCACTGCCCCTTAGTTTTAACTGCAAACAACACACATCTTACACACACAGTCATGAGCGGGGGGTGGGGGGGGGGGGCAGGGTCCTTTCATACCCCGGTCTCCCGGGCGCTACTGGGGGAGGGGGGACAGTGGCTGCTTCACGCGCCAGTGGTTAAGGCTGGCTGCATTGCGGGGGATCTGCTGGCCTGGGGGATGCCTGGCCTGCTGCGTCCGGGGGGTGGGGGATGGGGGTGGTGGTGGGGGGGGGAACGTGTTGGGGGCTTGGAGCTCACGGCTCCTTCCCCGGCCCGAGCTACCACTCAGGAGGCACGAGGGCATGGGCAAGAGAGAGGTGGGTATGTGAGAATAATGAATGAGAGTGTGAAAGAGGAAATGTGGGAGGGAGGAACTTGGGCTGGAAGAGGGAGGAGATGTGGGTAAGTGGTTGGAGGAAAGGGGGGATGGAGGAAGGAGTGGCATGCTCGTGAGTGTCTAGTAGGGATGGTCATGAGGGGCTGAAGGAAGGAAGGGCGGGAGTGTGATAGGTCAGAGGGATGGGCGGGGCTGGACATGTAAGGGGGGGACTGTATGGGGTATTGGGGGTATAGGGAGGTGGGGGCGTATGTGTGGGGGGGTAGGGAGGGGTTGGTGCAGCTATGTGGGGGGAGTGCATGTGTGTGTTAGAGGGTATGAGGAGGTGGGGGTAGGTGTGGACGGTAGAGGGAGGAGAGTGTTGGGGGTGGAGGGAGGAGTGAGTGTGGGTATGTAAGGTCGGAGAGCGGAGTGGGTGGGTGTATGTGTGTGTGTGGGGGGTACACGGAGGTGTTGGGTAGGGCTGGGCGGTGTGGGCGGAGGTTCGTATCTCGGTGTTCGTGCCGGGCATCTTGGTGTCGGTGTGGTGCGGTGTGGCTGCGGGTTGGTTGGGGGCCGGGCGCTTTGGTGGGGGGTGCGGTTTTGTTTGTGGCTTCCGGGGCTTTTTGTGCGGGGCGGGCGCAGGGGGGATCTGTATCTTGTATGTGGTTGCTCTTGCGGTATTGATGTCTTGGGTGCCCGTGTCTCGATGCGGGGGCGGTGACGGTATATCTTTCAGCCCTAGTGTTGGGGTAGGTGTGTGGGGAGTGTGTGTGTGAGCGTGGTGGCGGGGTAGGGGGTGGTAGAGGTGGTGGCGCCCTGGTGTCAGGTGTGTGGGGCAGGGACGTTGGGGTGGGGGCTGGCCTGCCCTGGGGGGGCGTCGTCTGGGGGGTCCGGTCCTCCTGGGTTTCGGTTGGGCCGCCCGGGTCCGGGGGGGGGGGGGGGGTGGCTGCTCCTGGGCGCTTGGGCCCTGGGCCCGGCGCTGTCTCCGCTCCGGGGGACGCCCGGCGCCCGGTGGGGTCGGCAGCTGCTGGTCTTGGTCCGCTGGGGCCTGGGCCCCCAGACTGCAGGGGGCTCCGGCTGGGGCCGCCTTTTGCCGCCCTTCGGGGGATGCATGTCCGCTCTTTGGGGGGGGGGGTAGCTGGGATCTGGGCCTCTGGGTGGCTGCTGGGGGCCTGGGTCGTGAGCCTTGCGGGCTTCCTCCTCCTTGCGGAGACGAGGCTGCATCTGCATGACTGTATCACCACGGAGCACCCTTTATTATGCATGTTGACACTGTGACACTACTTCCCATTGCGATGACTAGGTTGTACCTCTTCTCTACTTCCCATTGCGATGACTAGGTTGTACCTCTTCTCTACTTCCCATTGCGCTGACTAGGTTGTACCTCTTCTCTGCGTAGTTCTGCGTGTGTTTGTGTGTGTTTGTATGATTTTGTTTTCCAACAGAGACCTTGGTTGTTTAGGGATCGCGGTACAGATGTACCAGTGAACTGTGTAAGTGGATTCATGTTTTCTCTCCTCTCTCTCTTCCTCTTCCTTACTCCTTTCTCTCTGTTTCACTTTCTATCATTACCTCTGTTAACTTTCATTTCTCCCTTGTCAGGCCCAGCAGTATGAAATGGAATAGTGTAATAGACAAATGTTTAAATAAAGAAATAAAATGAATAAACATGATATCAAGTGGAGCCTTATGTTCATAAAGCTCCGCTTGGTAAAGCAAAACTGTTCAACAGAATAAAGCAATCAGATTTCCATTCTGCTTGCTTCGATGCTGGACAGGACAAGTAAAAAAAAAAAAAAAAAAAAAAAAGTTTGCTGTTTGTGTTGATTAGGTTTTGTTTTGTCGCCTTGAAATACCTGATTGTCTTGCCATATCTACAATTATTAGTTTCTTTCCGGCCTTAGGAGTCCCTCTCTTTGTTACCTGTTCACAAAGCGTATAATTACAGTTTTTTTTTTTCATTTTTGAGTAAGTGGAGGACAAATGGCGAAGTCATGACTCTGTAGTTATTTCTTTGCTGTGGAAGAAACAGATGATCTTTTGCTCCAATGACTTAATATCAGCCTTAGTGGGCTTTCTGCAGCTCTGGCATAAACATTTACTAAATCATTCTTTTTTTCAAGCCCCTTTCAGACTTGCACTGGAAAGCTGTATTATTGCAGACTGTCCTTTATAGCGCTTACATTCAGACATGCATACCGGTCTTTTACCTCAGAGATGTAGCGGACAGTTGAAAGGAGAGTGGGGCTGTGCTGACTTTTCTGCAACATCTCCTGATGTCTGAAAGCACCCGGGACGCAATAAATCCACAAGGAAGCGGCATGTTTGAAAAGACGAGTCTTTTTAAAGAGCAGATGGACTTTACCCCTCATGTTCCGCGATGCAAGTCTGACAGCAGCTTTATCATCTCACTGTCTAAATGCTGGTGTAGACATGCAGATATCCACCAGTGTGCTTCTGTTGCTGGCAAAGAAGATTATAACCAAAGTGTAACAGGGGCTCAATTTGTACATAAACAAGTAGTTCCATTAGAAGTGATCACATGAAGGGACTCTTCTATAAAATATTTCTACATTTGAAAGTCTGCATTTGTTCAGAAATCAGCAGCTCATTTTCCAGCATGCAATGCTGTCAGTTTGTGCCTCTCACCTGTCGGTTACATATACACCAGGATCAGTACACAGATCCTGCTGTGCTACTGTAGAAAATGGTCTCATTATCGTGTTACATGGGGCAAAAGTTCTGCTTGTAACCTACCACCACCAGTCTAACCTTTCAGATTGCAACTATTAGCTGTTTGATAACACACACATACGCATGCATGTTTCCAGAACATTTGCTCAAAGGGTTCAAGATTATATGTGTCAGCGGTTTGTTAAACATAAAAATGGCAGCGTTTAATGACAGGGTTGGTCAGAGAGTAGGCCTGTGATTGATGTCATCTGAAAGACCGTGCATAAGCTACAATTAGCTCCGAACTGTGCTGACAGCAGTCCTCTACTCCGAATGTAGAGTGTGCAGCTTCTATAAACTGATGACAACAAATCTTAAATTCTTGCTTCAGCAGTTTTAATCAGATAAATGTTTATCTACAGTGTGCTCCTGAAAATGTTTTATTATTCTATATTTTGAAGCTTTTGTTACAAAACAAACTTTTATTACCTTATACCATTTGACTGTGCAAAACCACTTCTACATGAAAAAGAAATGAATGAAAATTATTAGGGCAGCTGGTTTCCTCTCCTTGAGGCAAACACTTCTGTGACACCTGCTTGTTCTAATTTTATTTTTAGCAAAACAGCCAATCTTCCCAAATCTCACTGACTGCAATAAAATGAGACAGAGTGGTCTTTGCTCCAGACAGAGTAAATGAGTCAGCAAAGACCTCTCGAGTCATTAGTCCCTACATGGCCATCAACGATGAGGATGCTCCTGGGTTTTTTCTTTATAGTAGAGAAAATAAAGGAAGCAAGGAAACCTTTTTCGTTATAATTTAGGGAAGAAATCAAACAATTCATACTGAGCAAGTGATGGAAGCAAGCTGCCTTGAGGCAACTTTTTGCTGTTATATCAAACTGACTTGAACATTTTCAACCAGGCTGCAATTTCTATTACCTCATGGTTTTGATATTTCACTAAAAATTTCAACTTGCTTATTCATTTAGTATTGAAAATGTGTGCAAAAAACCTGTGAGAGGAATCTCAAAATAATGTTCCTCAACATTAAATTATAAAGGCTTTAAATATCCCACAATTCACCATTTTACTATAAAACATACAGAGAAAGTGGACATAAATATAAATGGCATGGTCAAAAAGGCTGTAGAACAGCAAGAGTCCTGCGTCAGACAATAACAGGACATTCCCCTCCTAAAACTCTAGAAACTGGTCTCCTTGGTTCCTGAAAATTTATGGACTCTTATTAAAAGAAGGGACGCTACACAAAGGAAAACGTGGTCACGACTTCAGTATTTTTTTCTATTTTTGCGTGTTGAGATGTCGTTTTGTGTTGACTTTTTCAACTTAGCTGTTTTTGCAAAGATTTTAGTTCTATTATATATATTTTTTTAGAAATGAAATGAATTACAGCTTGTGTTGCTTTATGTTGTCACTTTGCTTAGCAGCTGTATTTGAGCCCCACAGCAGGCTCATGCCAGGCCTCATGTATAACTCATTTTTATTTTGCATACTAAATGAAGCCAGCCAGTGACTGATGCATTCCAGTTATACTTTAAATTCACCAGCCAGAACCCATGTTGGGCTTTTTCTCTTGGTTAACACAGAAGAGAAGAAATGGATGTTTTAAAGGGACTAGAGGCAGGAATTCTGAAAATGTCCAGTTTTTTTAATGCTAATGGGCGACGAAACGTTAAAAAACAAAAGAACGAGCCCACCCACGTCTCTCTCCGTTGCCTTGAACAGGCTGTGTGCTGCATATTGCGCTGTGATTTGGTGGCCCAATGTCCTGAGCAGTCCTGCGGATGTGACGTCAAATGACGCTGCATCCGCGTCCCCGACAGTTTTGATACAGAAAGGAGACGTCACAGTAAATTCAAACACTGTAAGCGATAGTTATGGATCCTTCTACCGTCAGCAAACGATCCAGATCAACTGAAAGACACTAAAAAGTGGAACTACGACAAAAAAGACTATCAGCGTATCAACAACGTTATAGCATCAGTTTGTGCACGCTCCCGTGACGGCTTGGCTCGTGGCTGCAGTTACCCGCAGCGCCAGTCGCCAGTCTCATTTCTTAATCTTGTCTCTTGTCCCTTTTAGGTGAATACGGTAAAACGTTTTACTCTTATTAAATTTGTGAGTGAACTACCGTTCAACCTGGTGGAGTCTTTGGAAGGTGCTGCAAATGGAGGGCAACTAATGAAAAGAGGAAATTTGGCACATTTGATCTTTACAAATGTCACTTCATTTCTAAGCTTTCGGTCCTTGAGGACCTTCATCAGAGCAACTGATTATTAAATGTAAAAGCTGCTTTGCTACAAAGAAGACTTGAAATAAATCATGATACATTTTTATAAAGAAAATCATTCTGTTATGAGATCGCCGTGTGGGCTGACAATTTTTCTCTTCATACCAGCCGACATTCTGCTTTTATCATTAATTATACAACACTTCTGACAGAGAGATCGAAAGTGCTGAAATGAACCTGAACCAAAAACATATCTTCCACTAAGAGATGAGTTGGATGAAACAACGAAAATGACTGTTTTCTTCTCATGCTTGTTGACATTTTTAAATATGTACCACCATAATCCAAACAGAAGGACAAAGAGAGAGAGAGAGAGAGAGAGAGCACAATCTACTAAAACTGTAATGTACTACTACAGTAGATGGGGCTGGGGTGGTGATCATTGGTCCCTTGGGGACCTGGCCCTTGGGCGCTGCCTTCTTCTGGGGGGCCAGTGCCTGGCAGGGCTAGCGGCGGCTGTTCCTTGTCCGCGGGGGCCTGTACCTCATCGCTGCTCGGTGTTCTGGTTAAGGCTTTCCTTTGCCACTCTCTGAGTGGATGCGTGGTTGTCTCTGTGGTGGACTGGCTGGGACCTGCTGGTCCCCTCTGGTCTGGTCTGCCTGCGGTCTGTATAGGGGCCTGGTCACATTTGCACAATTACTCACCACCAATCACTCTTCATTTCTGAAAGTTCGCCACATTTATATTTACTAACTTGCATGATGATAAACTTGCTGATGTCCTGTAGTATTCATCACTAATGACTAGGGATGTAACGATATTGTCGATATCGCGATATCGCCGGAGGTAAACTGCCGCGATATCGTCGTGGTCTTGTCACGGTATGAAACAGCATGTCTCTTGAGACAAAAATAATAGTTTTCAGTCCGCTCTATGCGCAGTGTAACGTAATAAACTACATAGACCATGATCCTTTGCTGCCAGTGCGCTCTTTTGAGCCAATGGGAGCACACGTAGCCCCCACGCACAGGGAAAACAAGGTGAAAAGGCGGTCAGGTGAATACAGCATGGATATACACGAGGATGGAAACAGCTGTTATTCTCCACGAGAAGCGAGAACTTTGTTCCTGTTCTGGAGGCCGCAGGGACCACAAGAAAGTTAGTTTTGGTCCGGTTATTGCTCCGTGAGAAGCTTCAGCCGTGACGCCGAGGAGATCGCCGTGTTGACTTGGTGAGTTTATATTTAATGACGAACTTGGTGCGGGGGGGCTGTGCACGCGGTGATGTCCGTGTATTAAACGCCTCGCATGCTGTACACATTTTCGTATTTTTTCACCACCTCGATCAGCTGTTCATTAAAACTCTGTTTAACCTGCAGCAGCGGATGCAGAAGAGCATCTGATCAGCTGATTGTCGACATCACGGTGCTAGGTATTAGGACTTTTCCTGCTGCAACACACCTGACTTCAATCAATGGGTAATTAGCAGACTTGTGCAGCCAAGCTCTGGACATCAGGTGGTGTGTTGAAGCAGGGAAGCCCTGAAGACCAGCAGGATGCCGGCCCTCGAGGACCGGAGTTGCTACCCCTGGTGTAGAAGTTCATACATATGACTGACCACTGACAGACAGGCGGACTTACTTATTTTAAATTTATTGACTACTAAAGACGAGGCCGTTTCTTTGTGCCTGGGTCTTTTTTTTACTTAGTAAATAGGCTGTTTTATTGCCTGGTTGAGTTTATTTAATCTAGTACCTGAGCTGTCTTCTCAATAAATATGTTGGATTTTTACTTGAATTTCAGCTTCAGCAAAAGTTTTTCAGGCAGGTCAAAATGTCACAACCTTGAATTTGACTATAACTATTGTAACAATGACTCGTCAAAGCATTTTATACCATCATTATTGTTATCGTGAGCCTCCCCACAATATCGAGATAAATATCGTATCGTGAGGTTCATATCGAGATAATATCGTACCGTGAGATGTGGATATCGTTACATCCCTACTAATGACTATAGTTATATTCATATTTTTCCTTTCGTTACTTCATGTTGCTGATGTTTCTGTTTTTGTGGTTGTCATATTTTCTTTCCCAGCTGGTCTGTCTATGTATGAGTTCTTAATGATTGTCAGCTTTGTTTTTCTTGTTTGCTTGTGTGCCCTTGTTGGAGCAATTGAAGTACGTAGACTGATAGAACATAGAATGATAAGCTGCTGTCTGATTTCTGAACAGAGACAAAGCTGATAGACCATAAACAGGAGCTTTGATACTCACTCTGGACATTCACATGGCCTCATCAGTGCACAGCAGATCATATTTTACCCCCAAAACCCAAGAAAAGTGAAATTTGATGTCATGGCACCTTTAAGTATTATTGAAGTATAATACTTAAATACAAAGAAGAGCCTTATGCTTCTCTTGACAAAGTCAATTTATTTGGCACAACACAGCAGCCCAACTACCATTGTGCTTGCTATGATCCTGGATGAGACACGTTTAAAAAAAAAAAAAAAAAAAAAAAAAGGGAAAGAAAGAAACTAATCTTTCAGGGCACTCTGGACCAATTTTATGTCCCTACCAATGTCTAAACCTGGGTCCTCATCCCCCACCCCCATCTGCAGTCTATTCTCCAAACAATTATTTTGTCTTTTAAATGCAAATACTTTGTGTTCTGTAATGTGTTCGCATCAATTTCAAAATCTTTATACAAATACACAAAGTTGAAATAATTTAAACTGATAGCCACAGCATGCACCTCAACAGAGGCTGTTACGTTCATGAAGCAATGAGTCAGGGCTGCTGTATCAGGAAAAACAGATAGAGGTGAAAAGAACGTTTAAGCCCATCTTTTTTTTTTATTTATCTATTTTCTTATTTTACATTTCTATGCAACTCTTACAAACTGCTAACAGCATGAGATGCTGATGTTAACGCTTCTAACACTCAGTATAATTCAAGTTTTGTCCTGCTGCATGCACACAGACTTATTTATGAGGCTTCCCTGCACAGCACTGGCATGCATTGTTTACTGGGCTGCCCTGAATCATTTCCCCTTCAGAAAAGAGCATCCACTTGCAATTTCAGAGCAGGATTATTTTGTTTAATTCATTGCACAGTCCTTTCCTAAACAGTATGACAAACAACAGAGGTCCTCTTCATAAAGTCTCTGAGTTTGTGTGCTGTTGCTGTTTGCTGCAACTCATTTCACAGAAGTGCCTCTGTTTTCATTATTTACTTTTTTTTTCATAATTGCCCACAAATGCTTTCTTTGTGTTTCAGCTGACCTTCAAACAAGCACAACACAAATAACCCTAAGTATCAGAAATGAAATGAGCCGATTCATCCTGCTCTCCATCAATGACACGCAGACAACTTTGAGGAAAAACATACACATATTAATCATGTATAAATGATTTGAAGAGGAAAAAACAAAGAACTTTAGGTACAGCTTTATTCTAGTAGAAGATGGAGTGTGGCTTTTTAGTTTCCTACAAGAAACATCTGCTTTACATAAGTGCTAAATTTGCTTTGGGAAAAGTTCAATAAAAATCTGAAACAACTCATTGACTCACTTTCTTTGCCTTGGGCTTTCCCACAGTTACTCTGCTGCTCCCTTCTTTCCTGTGCTATCAGACCTTCCACATTATTTATGACATCATTACTCTGCTCCAGTCATTCTCCCTCTAGATGGCACATCAGCAAACTCCACCTCCTCTCCAACCCCATCGTCTCCAAGATGGAACCTGGAAAGAAGTCTGCTTCCTTCATTCTCAAGACTTCAGGACTTTCCTATCATCCTTCATGTCATGTTCCGAACTGACGCATCCAGGTGTGGCAAGGTATGCAACAGAGGGCCCAGGCGGGATGTGATCCCCAGACTCCCGGGTGAGATTCATGCATGCTAACCAGTCAGCCAAAGGGACTTCCCAGTGGCCAAGTAGCCAGGGCGCATGATCAGTTGTAGGCATAGTGACAGGACCATCATCTGCCATAGTAGAGTCCGAAGTCCCTTTACATTTCTGTTTGTAAATATTCAAACTGAGCGCTCCTCCCCTCGGGCTAATCACCGCCTTGTTCTTCAGCCCATTCAGCTTCAAAGACTCCTTCAGACCTCAGAAGTGGGTAAAAGCCAAACCAATATTAACCCTGGTTTTCCAGCGTGCACTAACTAAAGCTCTTACCGCAGGGTACTTCCTGTTCTCCGCTATGTCCGCTGTTTTTCTTCGAGAGTTCGAGTGACTGGCGTTTGCTCCAATCATGAGCTCATTCCCAAACAGCGTTGTGCCCTTAGCTCTTTCATTGGCTGACGATATACAGAAATCTCCCCCCAGGAACGTCCCAACCACATCACAACAAACCGAAAAGATGAATTACAGACAGGGGGAGAGGGAGTTGCATTCAAACTCACCACTGCACGAGAGTAGAGGCTCAAAGCCGCGGTTGAGATGGATTTCACTTGCACAAGTCTAGCATTTATTTTCAGGGGGAAGCATGTCTTTTTTATATTATTATTCCTAACTTCAACCATTAGTGGACAGGAGCAAAGAAGAAAAGTGAACAACTTTGTCAAAGTTTGTTCAGAAATGAGTCCCTACACTTGAAGGTTGGTGATTTCCAGTGATTTAAGCATTTCTCTCTCTGAATAATCCATTATTATACCAAAGTCCATAGAAGCAGCTGTTGACCAATCAGCATCCAGGCTGTTGCATCATGACACCATAAGTGGAAACATTATCACTAATCTGATGCAACTATTGGTAAAGAATTGAATCAAGAAAATGTTGCTGTTTTTCTTTATTCTTGGATTTTTCACGAGTAATATTTTCTGTGGACCAATGTGTGCTTTTATGTTCTATGATAATTTTATTGTCAGATTGGTTAAACATAAATTAGGACAACAAAACCTGAACTGCTAGGTGGTGAAGTCTTGAAGATTTTGACTCATCGCATCTTTGAACCATTAAAGCATCTGGTTTAAGATTGTCTCACATTCAATGTAAAAACCTAAATACCATGTTTCATCATATTTACACAGGCTCCACAGCGTTCACATGTCTTTAACTTTGTCTTCTTTGCATCAAATATTTTGGCGACATTTGCAATGACTGAGACTCATCTATTTTTTTATTGAAATGTGTGTATTTTGGGTCTCAGGTAGCTATTTTCTTTTAGTTCTAAAGCACAGATGTAAGGTCTGATTTGTTTATTTTATGGTAAGATTGGGGTAGGAGTTCATAAGAATCTGTTCTTCCTCTAACTCCTATTCTTCTTGGCATAGACTGTGTTTTTGTTACAGGCGTTATAAAAGATGTTCTGGCATTTCAGAAAGAAGAGAATAAAGCGCATGCGCAAGACCAACCTGCTAGATTCACAGCTCCCTCCCCCAGCCACAGAATAACGTGCACGAGCCACTCCAGTGTTTAACAGACAGCAGGTACAGATTCTCCCATCATGTCACAAACGCAAGTAAACAGAATGTTGTTGTCTGAACGTCGCTAACTGCTACCAGAATGATCGCTAGTGAGCTGCTGTAAATATCAGACGAGTTCTCGCAGCTTCCAGGTCGCAGTATTACTCTCACCAATCAATCACTCTCAGTGATCAGTCTCGCCATTTCCCGTTGAATTGACTGTCAGTCACTCTTAACTACAGTAGTAAAAGTGATTGACGAGCCAATAGACAAATGAAAAATGTAAGGAATGCAGAGATGATTGGCGGATGTTTTTTCAGCCCCATTACTGTCACAGCTGATTTATAATAATATTTGTATATTTAAAGCTTTTAATTAATCATAGCGTATGGGGTAGTGAACCCAGTTTTACCGAACATTGCAAAAATTGTTGAAAGAAACACCTTTAAATGTCTATGGATTCATTTATTAATTCTTTTAATTATTTTTCCTTTGTGTGATCCATTTTTGCCAACAGGTGATCAAACTGCTGCATTTGTCTAACTGCTTTTGCAATCAGAAAAATTCCTACATAATCTATAATGTGAGAAGAAAAACAGGGATTTACAGAAAAAAAAAATAAAACAGGATTTCAAACCAGTGAATTACAGTACAATGGATTCAAAATGGATAAAAACATCAGACCTCAAATTTCCCTGTTTAGCTAATTGCTGTAAAACTTAAACTGGTCTCTGAAATTTTCTGAATGGGTGACCGTCCTCCTGATTGACTGGCTGCTCCTACACTTCCCAGACAGGCGACAGCTGATTTGCTTTTGATGGCTTTGACCTCAGTGAGCAGTGGCATGAATTAAACTATGTCCTCTGGTGTTCTGGGAGCACTCACACTGATCTGGGCTTTTTCTTTGCGATGCTGTTGGGTATTGACCAGGTTGTGAAGCGTGATATTAGCTGCAGGTCTTCATGCCAGGATGCTTCAGAGCCTTAACAATCCACAGCAATGCGCATCTGCAGTGAATGGCAGGAGGCAGTGAGCTGGAAATTTAAAAAACAAAAAAATGTTTTGGAAAAAAACTTTTACTAGTTGGACAACAAAACCGAAAATAATTTTATGTTAGAAAACAATTACTGAAAATGAAATTTGTTATTGAGCAACAATATTATTTGTTGCATGAATTAATTTTTGTTCTTTTATATTATATTATATTAGGCACAATATAGCTCTTACAAATAAAAATAGGCTTGAATTTAGGCTCTTTTCCCAATAATTACCGAGATTCTAGAAGATTTGGTGATAAAGTCTTTCTTTAGCATCTTCTTAAATCAAAACCTTTGGGAAGAAGAGATATAAGATTATTTTGACAGCATATAATTGTACTGTTATCTTCAGTTGTATCAAGTATGTGGCAAGTCTAAATATATGCAGCAATGCCTTGATTATAATCCACAAACAACCCGTAAAATTTGCCCAAAGATTGATGATGAGAAAGATCAATTTGTCTGAGTAGTAGATGTGTTTATAGCATCGTCATGAGTCAATGAAACAGTTGATGTTGTGACCTCTGGCCTCAGCCGTGTTTGATTTCTGAAACAGAAACAGGAAAACAACAATACAAGATTGGTCTGAGTCTCAATTTCATCTGCAATATTCAGGAGTCAGAATTTGGCAAAAGAAACACGCAAGTATACAGATCCATCCTACCTTGTGTCAACAGTTCAGGCTGTTGGCGGTGTAATGATGTGCGAGATGTTTCCTTAGTCTACTTTGGGCTCCGCAGTACAAACTGAACGACCACAGCCTAACAAAGTATTGTTGCTGACCCTGTCCATCCCTTTCTGAGCACAGTTTACCAGTTTCTGATAGGTACTTCCAGCAGGATGATGCGCCATCACTCTTCTTCGATGGCCGCCACAGTGATCTCCATCAGCACCTTTGGGATGTGGTGGAATGGGAGATTCTCATCATCAATATCCAACTAACAAATTTGAAGCAACTGTGTGATGCTCCATTTCAATATGGAGCAAAATCTCTGAGGAATGTTTCCAACTCCTTTTGAATCCATGATGAAGAATTAAAGCAGCTGATGTCAAAATGGGTCCAACCAAAAGCAAAACTGAGTTCATTCTTTTCCACCAACATCTGCAGGAGCAGTGACTTTTGTTTCATGGTTGTTTTATATTTTGTTGTGAAAGTTGGATCGATGTTAGTTTCATGAGTTAATTTCCACAACACAGTAAACAAATTTAGATTTTTGCAAATTCCGTGAAACTGAACTTATGCAAATGTTCTTCAAATGCTACAGCTGTTCATTCACAGCCTTTCACAACAGGCATGTGATCCAGTCTCACGGTAAATTATTCAGTGATGTCTGAATACAACACACAGGAGGCAAAAACTATGCTATTTAATGACACATTTTCTTTGATCCAAGTACTCATATCCACAATGTCAACAATCAGTGAAAAAATGATGCAAAGGTCAACAGATCAAAGGATGAAGCAGCAAGATGAAGCACACACACACATTCAAACTCATGCATGGATGGGCATTGATAAACTGCGGCATAGAAAATCCAACTACAAGTTGAATGATTTCCACCAAAAAGCTCTGAAGAGCAGAACGCAGGTCTGCATGAACACCGAGAGTCTGCAATTATGTTTCTGCTGATTTGTTGCTAGCATGAAGCCATGGTCACAGCTGTAACCTCTTACCTGGCAAACATTTCCTGTGCAGTGATAATTTTGAGACATAAAATTCAGTTTTTAAATTCATTCATCTGCAATTTCTGAATTAAATTCTAGCATTTGAATCCTCTGCGCAGCTTGTTGAAATCCTCTGATCCTTCTAAATCTGTCTTTTGCAACAAGATCCAGTATCAGTAAAGATGTGGACATTTAATCATTGGGCTGTGTGAAAGGCTCACTGCTGGCAGACTATTGTGGTAAACCAGCAGAGTATAGGAGGATGAATTAACAGGGAGCCTTATAACTGGGCTGGTAATGGAGCTCTGTGCATCAGTGGCTGCAGGTTCATAAGGGCTAATGGGGTATTATTTACCACCTGCAAAAATGGCAAGTAAACCACAACAGTGCTTAGAAAAGGAAAAGCTAAATCTGAATATAACAGTTCTAACAAATAGATTCCACTGAAGCAAAATTTACTGTAAAATACCTCCACATTGGCAAAGGAACCAAAGAGCCTCATTAGATAATCAATGCTATACATAAAAATAAGATTTACAGTGGGTACGAAAAGTATTCAGACCCCTTTAAACTTATTACTCTTTTGTTTTATTGCAACCATTTGCTAAATCAAAAGTTAATTTTATTTCTCATTAATGTACACTCAGCACACACATGATAATGGCATCAGCGGAGCTGTTTGTTGTACTTCAGCTGCCATCAACTGATTACTGTTAATACATTGATCATCATGTGATGCACGTACAGACAGCACATTAATGAAGTGTTGAAGTTAATTCATCAGGGAGATTTAGTTCACCTGGTCCAGCAGCATTATATTTCCAGACTACAATCCTCTCAAACATGGCTGAAACTGTTCTCATCCTCTCATTTGTCTCCATCACTATGTACAGGTCTTATTGCTCAATTTGGATTTTTGTTTTGTTGAGACCCACTTTCTGTGCACGAGGTTATGTGAAGCTATTACCCCAATGCTAGCATGAAGCTATGTATTCGTACAACTTTCTAGTTTAGCACTAAGAATAGTTTCAAGATGTGTGGGGGAACCTGGTCATATTTGGTTTTCAGCGTGCATACTGAGGGACTACATCAGCTGCAGTTAAGATTTTTTTCCACATTGGAACTGAAAATAAACTAAACTACAAAGATGCTCAAAGAGTATCCTCAGTATCCCAGTTACTTACTGTAGTGCTGACTAAGCCAGAGCTACATGAACAAGTTTAATATAAATAGGAGGCAGCAAGGGTGCTTACTGGTTGATACTCTTTGACTGGATAATCTCCTCTGGAAAACCTGTAATTAACATTTTAACCTTGATTTCTTCTCCCTAAGACTCATGCTTTCCACCTGGAAAGATTGGGCTCACCCAACTCTTGTGTCTTGACCCTCACTTCAGATTACCTGTTTGAGTCAGCGCTCTGTAAATAAATGACTCAGCCCACCTTCTTCTGTTTTGCAGGGTCCAGCTTTTGAATTAACCTCAGCAAGAATCTTTTTAAAAGTACAACTGCATCAAACTTGATGAAGACAACAGATTATGGGAGCCCATTAAGACCAAAACACAAAGTTTGCAGAAAAGTACTGCAAGCAGAATTTGAACCTACAGTATTCGTTAATAGTACTGTATGTAGTTTGGTCTTTACAAGGGGTTTGTCACCGTACTAAACACCATTTCTCTTAATTTTTTTCAAGAAAACTGCTCTATTAAAAAAACCCTTGCAAAATGTAGAATATTATCCTCCATGTTTTCATGCAAAATGACTTATACATCAGATGAAGATTGTAGGTTCGTTCTGAGGTTAGGACCAGGACACTTCTTTCTCGTGTTTTTGTGGCAGCTGTAGAAACACATCAGAGGTGGTTCACTGGGCTATTTAGCATTTATTACCTAGTGTAGCAAATCATTTAGGCAGTTTATGACCTGTAGACCCTGAGAACATGTTGCAGGAGGAAAGGTTTGTTTATACTTGGCTTGCCATGTGAAACCGGACACAGGACACGCGCAAAGTATTAGGGGTTTTGTTGTTTGTTGTCCTCCCCGCCTTTTCTCTGTATTTTTCCATCTTTCAAGCTCTCAGGAAGAAGCCAGGAAGAAGCCAGGAGATCCCAGGACGTTTGCTCAGCTGTCCTGTTTGGGGGGAGGAGCCGCTGACTCTCCAAGAATCTACCGACATCATATAAAAAGGGTTTTGAGGGACTGTTAGGGCGTCAGAATTTCCAAACTGGCTCCAGCACTCTGTTGGTGACAGGGCAAGAATTCTGAACCCAGAGCTCTGTAATGTATTGCCTCTGATTCTGTAATAAATTGTTAACTTTTATTCCGCCTTGTTTGGTTTTCATTTCTGATGCAAAAGGTCTCGCTGGAAAATGGGTAAAGAAGGTTACAGGAGGTTAAATGTTTAGAAGGTATCTTAAACACCCATTTTTCTTACAAAAACTAATGGTCTGTCTCACAACGTAGAAAATACTTTGGAGTGCAAGAGCGGTTTCAACTAAAAATCACTGCTCTGAAAAGTAGCCGGATGCAGAACAAAGCACACTAAACAGACGCCATCTTACTGACATACTGTAGCGGAAGAGGAAGGACTTACGAACTGTTTTCAGAGCTGAATAATGGCAGAGAATGAAGCGGTGGCGACCCGCTGCAGCGAAGGCTGTATTCTAGTGATGGGAAGACCGATTCTTTTGGCTGACTCGGATCTTCTACTCTCGAACAGTAAAAAGAACGAATCTTGAACGAGTCATTTCGTTCATTTTTACAGCAGGTGGTGCTGTAGCCCTGAGTGAGCTCCAAGTCATTGCTCGTATCTCACAACATGACCGAATCACTCAGTTCACTCTGTTGCTCGGCGACGGCGTCACTCGCAGCACACAAACTAAATAACTGGTGCAGTGGAAGCTCACAATATGTGTAGCAGCCGGACTCAAGCCAAGGATGAACCACTCACCTCCTTCCTCCTGGCTCAGCTGCACATAGGACCACACAGTGACAGTGTCAGCTCACGAATCACCTCCTCCCTCCCGGGCTCCGGCTCACAGGTAGTCGCGTGGGCTCGAGTCGGTTCAATACGCCCCCCTCTCCTTTCTCCTTCTCGGCCCTCCGCGCGCTCGAGCTGTCTAAAATACAAGCAAATCAAAACGCGTGAAAACCCAGAAAAGCAAATACACGCCTCAGTAAAGTCATTTGTGTTCTGTTTCCTCCCTGATATTATTGTTTACAACAGCGCGACAGTGACCAGGCAGCTGTCACATGACAAATGAACAAGGACTCAGGAGTCCGAACCGCCACCGCCAGAGTACTGCTGCCACAGTCTGAGCTGTGAACGAAGTCCGACGTACTGGTTGAACGAGAACGAGAAGGACGTACTGGTTGTTACACAGCCTGATCCGTGAACGAAGACCAATGAACGGTAACCGAGAAGGACGTACTGGTCTGAGCCGTGAACGAAGACCAATGAACGATAACCGAGAAGGACGTACTGGTCTGAGCCGTGAACGGAGAACGAGAAAGAGCCGTTCAGCCCACGCTGCTGCTGTCACATGACAGCTGGGAGAAGGAGAAGAGTGAATTTAAAACAAATGTAGACAATTAGCAATAACAATTAAAACAAAAGTAATAAAAGTTTAATGAGATGTTTACGTGGTGCATTTATTATGTCCAAAATGTTTTATTATTATCATCATTATCATCATTATTATCATTACTATTATTATTGATTATTTTATTTTTAAATGGCAGAATAAAACACAATCAATGTGTTGATATCATTTAAAACATTTATTAACAAACACACTTTACGTCATCAGATACACAGTCACACTATGCACATCTACAAGCCCAATAATCATTTGTGATTTCATGATTAATGTATATGTCAGATGTGGACAACGGACAAATGAATGAACATAAGATATCAGACATCATTCCTTGTTGTATCTCTCCACAGCCCCGTAACCGCAGCGCAGCTCTCACGTGACAAATGAACGAAAGAAAGATCTGTACTGAGCCGTATGAAAGATTATGAACGAACTAAAGTGCTTGCTCCTCCTCACCACACAGCCTGAGCAGCCTGACTGTCACAAAAGAACGATACCTGCGGACCGACACAGTTGGTTGAGTCATGAACTAATCATTTCTGTTTCCTGTCGTCCTGCTGGCTGGCTGAGCTTACAGCTGCTGCCGTGTGGCGAGAGAGCGCAGTGCGTGAAAATGAACGAATCGCTCTCTGAGAGGACTCATTACTCCCGAGTCATATAAAAGATTAGTTCATATTGAACGAATCGTTCGTGAACGACACATCACTACTGTATTCATCCGATTTATGTAAAGCTGATAAACCATGCAGATATAATCACTAATGTATATATTGTGGCATGCTACCAAGATGTTCACTTCCTGATGACAGTTATGATCTGTTCATTTGTTTGAGGCTGTGGTTAAAACCGGCTCAGTAGACTAAACACGCGTTAGCGAAATCAATGCTAGTCCATTACTTCCTGTAAGTGCAGTGCTCTATTCAGGTCAGCATTTAGCGACAACAGTGTGTTCTACAGATGAAGTACACAGTGCGCAGTACACTGTGTGCATGTACTAATTCCAGTGTACTCGAGCAAGTGTGCGGTTTGAGACACGGCTTAAATCTTCAAATGCAGGAGTTAGGGTTAGGGAATCAAATGGCTGAAATACTCCATCAAAATGTCATTCGGCTCTGCAGAGACCTAGGCTTTCAATAGATGAAGGTGTGCTGGAGAAGGTGATGTTCTAAAGTTGTAGGATAGTAGCTCTGAAGGACTGGACTTAGGCACCCAGTTCTGATGGCTATGGCTAAAATGACACTATGCTGCATCAGAAAAAACTTTTTAACTATTAGAGAAGGATCCTTAATCCCAGTCCTTGAAGGCTCATGAACTGCAGGTTTACAAAGTTTCCCTGCTGCTACATACTGTACCTGAATCAAATAAATGGGTAGGCCTACTTATCAGTCTGAATCCAGTTATGTTGCAGCCCCTTGAGGGCAGGATTGATGATCTCTGGTGCAGTTTTGACAGTTACAAGTGTCTGATTAATTACAAAATGCTTTATTTAGTCTGGTTCTGCACTGCATAAATATGTTTTAAAACATTAAATGGTATAAATGAAATGTTATTTTATCTTTTTACTCCCCAAAAAATTTAAATTGATATTAACTTAAAATTTCCACTAAATTCAAGTACCGTAGAGCAACACG
>JALJCO010005851.1:0-215049 GCA_023101725.1 Atherinomorus stipes
CAATATATATATAAATTTTACCATTATTATCACAAATGTACCTGTTCTTGGTTACTAACTGGCTGACCAGCTTGTTTTCTGTTATCTATGTTATGTGACATTTTACTTCTAAATGAAGACCAAAAATAAAATAAAATAAGGCTGCTGAGAATCTTTGCCTTGTTCAGAACTCTATTGACTTTTTCATGGATTTAACTTTCCGCTTTTTCTTTTTTTCTGAGAAAATACCTCATCTATATATAATTTATTAAAAAAATGTTGTTTTCAGTAGGTTTTTGTCATCATTTTTCTCATTAAATATATGTTTTAGCAAAGCTTCGAAAACTTATTTTTTAATTTTTGTAACTTTTTTCTTACTGTTTATCCCACCTGTTTAACCTGAACTCCCCAAAATAGACAAAAAAAGACGCTCTCATCAAAAACCTTTTAATACTGAAATTCAATCAATTCACATCAGTATCATACAGTATGGGTTATAACAGGCAACACACAACAAATCAGAACAAATGGACGCAATTTACAAAACAGGTGTAACAGAGAACTTCTCTCGGGAGTAGGATGGGTTTTGGGGTCTGACATGAATTCAGTTCCTGGTTCAGGACTCGGCCTTTCTGGGCCGGATCTTCATTTCGGTGAAGCGCAGTGAGTACTGCCAGCCAGTCCAGCTGGACCACTCTACTCCATCAGCGTAGGAAGCATGGCCTCCTCCCAGGTACTGCCCATTCAGGTTGGATGTGTGGCAGTTCCGGTACCACCAGGCCCCCTGGTAGTACGCTGCACAGTTGTTCTCAGACTGGTCCTGGTCCCTGTCTTTGGTGGTGAAGCGCATTCCAGAGTGCTTCAAGAGGGAGTCGCCTGGAGGAAACAGACAAGTACATAAGCTATACTGTACGCAATAGAAAGCAACGAGTAACCATCTCATAAACCCATAGTTATTACAATATTCCAAAAAGTTGGAACAGAGGAGCAAAATGCTGAAAAGTACTTGGCACTAATCAGAACATGGCAACTATTTAGGTTAATTGGTAACAGGTCAGTCTGATGACTGGGTATAAAAGGAACATTTCAGAGAGGCAGAGTCTGAGATGTAATGATGGGGAGAGGTTCACCAGTCTGAGAGTCCAAAGTTGTGAAACAATTTCAGAGACGAAGGTTCCTCAAAGTGAAATTGTGAACACTTTGAAGATTCCCCATTATAGTTTATGACATCAAAATACTGAAAGAACCAGGAAACTCTGTGTGCATACAACCCAGCAAACATGACGTCATTTCATCATTGTTTTTTGGCCTAAATCTGGTCGGTCTGTCTTAGCCATATTTAAGCCTAAAAATAGACGTTCAAAATGGGGCTACGTTTGGACCATCTGATTGGGTCCAAATTTAACCCAAAATTAGACGTTGAAAAGTCGTTCAACATCTAATTGAAAGATGGCTTTTCACCTTTCACTTTTTAACCACATCAAAACGTTGTTTCAACGTTTTCAACGGATGGACATGATGTCATTTTTAGGTCTTTTCAACAGCTGGGTGGGAAGGCTGAAAGTGAAGACCTGCATTAAAACAAACATGATTCTCTCCTGGAAACCAATGCATAGACTCAGAAATCTGTCTGAACACGGTTCACCCTGAAATCCACGAATGCAGGTTAAAGCTCCATCATGCAGAGAAGAAGCCGTATGTGACCAGGATCCAGAAACACCTTCATCCGTCTTCTCTGGACCAAAGCTCATTGAAATGCTCTGAGGCAAAGCGGAAACTGTTCTGAGGTCAGATGGATGTTTCTGGAAAGCATGGAGGCCGTGTCCTGCAGACTAAAGAGGGTCGGGAGCATCTCTGATGGGATGGGGTTGCATCCGTGTCTATGGCGACGGCAGCTTCCACATCTGTGAAGCTCCATCAATGCTGGAAAGTACATGGAGGGAACACGGACCAACAAATCTGGACCTCTTGAGACCGATTCCAGCAGGTTTTAGAGCGAAGGCGGAGGTCTGCGCTCTCCCAACGCTTTTATTTTCCATGAAATGAAAAAATGTCTCAGCTCCAACATCTGATGTGTTGTTTTATGGTTTATTGGGAATAAACGGGTTTATGAGATTTGTAAATCTGCCAGCGGGGGGGTGAGGGGGTGGGGGGTTTAAGGGATTTTTGGGCTCTAACAGCCTTTGAGCCCCTGTCAAAGGCCACTCGAGCCCCAAAATCCCTTAAAATACCAAACCTTAAATACTAAGTATGGCTGCCACAAATGATTATTTTGATAATCAAATCGTCACCGATTATTTTACCGATTAGTTGATTAATCAAATCATGTGAAAATTATAGCACATTTACAGTACCAGTCAAAAGTTTGGACACTCTCTCATTGAATCTAATTGATGTCCAAACCTTCGACTGGTAGTTGTGTGTTTATTTATGTACAGTTGATATACACTGCCAGAGAAAGAAGGCCAAGTATGAGGAGATGGCAGCCGGGTGCCGGACTCTGGGATGGAGGCCGAGTGCCGGACTCTGGGATGGAGGCCGAGTGCCGGACTCTGGGATGGAGGACCTGACCCCATCGAGGTCGGGTGCAGAGGCTTTGTCAGCTAGTCTCTTGTCGGGGCGCTCAAGTTGTTGGGAGTGAAAGCGCTGCAGAACAGGAAAGCCATCAGAAACATATGTGACGCAGCAGAAAAAGCCTCAAGATGGCTGTGGGTCAAACGGGGCGATCCGTGGGCTACACAGGCGACTTAGGCACAAGCTGGGGCCTGATCAACCCCGGCTGGGTCACATGGGCGAAGGTGTCTGTTGTGAGACCCGAAACATCCAACGAACCCAGGATACAACACTGATGATGAGTGTTTGTGAGAACCTGGCCAAAGGAAAAGTCGCTACCAAAAATAAAAAGGTCCCCCACTCTTATATTTGGTTGGAGCGTCTTTAGCTTTGATTACGGCAGCGTTTCCTGTGTCATTGTTTCCAGAAGCTGCAACGTCAGCAGATTTATTTCCATCCAGTGTTGCGTTAATTTTTCTCCAAGATCTTGATGATGATGATAGTCTGACCTCTGCTGCATCACTTCACCTGCCTCTCTTCTTACCCTGATGCTCCATCACTCTGGAACAGCGTAAATCTGGACTCAGACCACATGACCTTCTTCCATCGCTCCAGAGTCCAATCTTTATACTCCATAACAAGTTGAAGCCTTTTTTTCTGGTTTTGATTCGTGGAATAGTTCACCCACAGAATGATGTAACTTTATTTTCCACTTCCCCTCATGGTGAGCAAGACTCTGCAGCACTTTTTTGATATCTCAAATGCAGCCGGCGATCAGGAAGGCTTCTCGTTTCCCCCAACTTTCATATAATGGAGATCGCCGGGGCTCGAGCCAAAAAGGTCCATAAAAGTCCACAAAAAATTGTCAACATTCCTTCATACTGCTCGTCCCATGTAGTCCAAGTGTCCTGAGTGGGTAGTGTCCAGAATTTACTCAAAACGACATCTTTTAGTATATTTTTAGACCCTAAACAGTAGTACATCTTACTTTCACAAAGCGCGCATATGTGTGTTCACAAGCCAAAGAAAGAAAGAAAAAGAGAACGTGCGATCTCGTCTGCCGCGGCTTCCGTAGTTTCGTGAATGCGCATCGGCGTGCTTGCAGGAGATGCGATGTAGAGCTGTTTAGGCTTTAAAAATATACTAAATGATGTCCTTTTGAGTAAATTCTGGACGCTACCCACTCAGGACACTTGGATTACATTGGACGAGCAGTATGGAGGAATATTGACAAGTTTTTATGGACTTTTATGGAACTTTTTGGTTCGAGCCCCGGCGAACTCCATTACCTGTATATGAAAGTTGGGGGGAAACGAGAAGCCTTCCTGATCGCCGGCTGCATTTGAGATATTAAAAAAGTGCTGCAGAGTCTTGCTCACCATGAGGGGAAGTGGAAAATAAAGTTACATCATTCTGTGGGTGTACCATTCCTTTCAGGCTACACAGCTGTTCAGTCCCTTGAGTTCCCTTCACACTGCGCGTGTGGAAATGCTCTTACTTTCACTATTAAACATAGCCCTGAGTTCTACTGTTGTTTTTCTTGGATTTGATCTCACCAAATGTTTAAGTGATCACTGATCATGGCCATTCAGGATTTTCCTGAATGATTTCTTCCTGGAAGATGATGGTCCACTATCCTTCCAGTTTTTAATAATGGATTGCACTGTTCTGAACCCAGTTTTAGTAGTTTCTGCATCTCCTTAGATGTTTTCTCTGCTTGATGCTGCCAATGATCTGACCCTCAAACAGACTAACATCTTTTCCACGACCACGGGATGTGTCTTTCCACATGCTTGTTTAGGAAATGAGAAGCAACTCATTGCAATAGTTGGGGGTAAAATAACTTGTTGCTGAAAGATAATCGCCCATGCAGTAACAGGGGATTATCACGCTTCCGTGCTAACCTAATGCTAACCTGCTAACAATAGTCCGCCAGCTACTACTCTGTTAAACTTTGTTAATCGGATAAACGCCAATGCCAAGTTTTCATTCCAGACTGAAGTGATGCTGAGGAAGAAGTGGATCAAAACGACCGATTCGCCGCGGTGAAGGACCGAACTTTATAATAAAACGATACACGTTTGTTTGTGGCCGGCAGACTGCGCAGTCGTGTTAGCAGGTTAGCATTAGCCAGCTGGATAACGTGCCTAACTTTGTGCGGCTGAAAACACACAAGCATCTGAAAGCGTCTCCTTTCTTGGCAGTCCCCAGTTGTTCCACTGGAAACGGGGGGGTACAGACCCGATTTTCAGATGTTTGTGTGTTTTAAGATGCACAATGTTAAGCACGTCAGTAAACGCTAGCTGGCTAATGCTAGCATGCTGTGAAGTGCCGGTGTTGTGCCCCACCGGCGACAAACAAACGTGTGTTTTATTATAAAGTTCGGCCCTTCACCGCGGCAAATCGATCGCTTTCATCCACTTCTTCCTTAGTATCATTTCAGTTTAGAATGAAAACTTAAGTATGTTTGGAGTTTATCCGATTTAAACAGTATAACAGAGCAGGAACGGCTGTCGTTAACATGGCCCAGAAGAGAAAGTGCCCAAAATCCGGGAACTTCCGGTAAGCGTGATAATCCCCTATTATCCAATAGGAGGCTCTGACCTGTTTGCTTAGTTAAATCCATGTGGCCACTTTTTTTTGGGACAGGCAGTGAAGTATGTTATTTAGTACTATCTGATATTTTGCAATACCTGCAGTCCCAGAGTACCCATCCACCATCAGCGGGTATCCATCCTCTTCAGCGTTCACCGAGTCTCTACCGACAGAAAAGTTCGAGTAACAGGCAAAAGCTGTGGCATTGTCGAAGTCGGCCATGTCGATACGTAATTCAAAACCACCCGACCTGGTGAGGGAGTAGATCCTCTGCAGACCTGGGACACAAACACACAAAAAGATGATTAATTCAAGAATGAAGCCACAGACAAAGTAAAAACTGTGTATGACTGAAAACACGTAATGAAGAATAAGAGTTTAGAATCGATAAAAGTACTTTAATTTATTATATGGCTCTTTAGACTACAGTAGAACGCTCCGTTGACTTGAATGGGGTTTCCCAACGTCATCATATGAAAATAACGGATCTTTATTCCTTTTTTTAACCTGAGGTCTAACGGTTAACCTAATATTACTCTGTATCGCAAGAAGTCTGGGCACTTATCTCATCCAAGATCTCAACAGAAAAAGACACGGCAACAAAAAACAGCAAGGAAGCACTGAGCAGCAATGGCGCCCCTAAGGGGTGGCCACCATGGTCACCTTGAACAAAAAGCTGGCCACCCCTGCAAAAATGATACTTTTTTCATTTATATCAACTTTTATGTACTGCACATGGTGCAACTTTGCTTATATTTGAATGTCAAAATATTTATAAGCTAATACGAATAAATAAAAATGTTATACTCCACCTACATTTTCTGCCCTTGCACTTTTACCGTAGTCCCCCGCAGGTCTGTCACGCCTAATTAACTCGGCCTTTCTTATGCAAATTCATCCGGGAAGCCCCCCCACCCAGAACTGCCCCAACCAGTTTCGAATGTCCCTTTCACATCAGCACCTACTTAGCCCTGCCCTCATTGATGCGTCACCACACTACCCCCTTTAGTTTGTTCACATTACAACAAATTACAACATTACATCTTCTTGGTTTTCAGTGTTAGTGAGGTCGTCATAGTGAAGTTTTGTGAAGTCATTTGTTTGCGACACAAATGATTTGCGACACACACACACACACTCTGAACTGCTTATTACAAGCGAAAAATCTTGGCCACTCTTAAAATAAGTTTAAAAGAAAAGTTTTTTTCTTTGTTGTAATAAGCAAAAAATTTCTGCCAACGGAACAAGTGGAATTTTCTTGATAAGATTTCTTGAAATAAGATGCATTTGTCTTAAAACAAGTTCTTTTATCTCAATGAAATGTTTCTCTTCAGGTGATTTTGTTTTTTTCCAGTGTGATAAAATATTTTAGAAAAACGTACTTGGTAAGATTTGAGTTTTTGCCGTGTGTTGGTGAAATAATGGAGGTTTGCTGCAGATAGCGCAAAATAGAGGCTCATTCCTTCTGCCCGCTTCACTTCTATTATATGAATATACGCGGATCTACGACTAGTCTGAATACAGCAGCGTCCAAAGGAGTCACAGTGATGCGGAAATGTTACTGCAGAGTAAATGCACGTAGAAATTCTTAGAAATAAAGTCCAGATAGAAAGAAACACTTGTTATCCTACCCTGATATTTGCTCTGGCCACCCCTAAAAAATCTCTGGCCCTCATATCAAAAGTCCATTTTTATAGTCTGATCTGATGGTTTAGGCTACTTTATCAAACAGTACACCGATAGGTAAGCTACCAACTGATACCGCACCCCTCTTAAATTTTGCACCCGTTGGTGAGCTTTGTGGCCAAACACGTCCACACCCAAAAACTTTTATAAAATTGTCATACATCAATGTTTTTATCTGCTCTTTTTTCCATAAATCCTTTAAACAAGCCCCCCCCTTCTAAAAGATAGAAAACATTTTTTTTAGGATTTCACCTCAGTAAATGCCAGTTTAAATATTGGAATTGCTGCCTAATTCATATTGACCTTTTGACAACAAAGGTCGCCAGAGGGTGCAACAATCATCCACAGGGTGCAGAAACTTCAGGGTAGCTTTTTCAAGCAGTGATGTCATGATCTGTGGTTTTTGGTCTGGGTTTTCTGGGTTTACTGTCGCTGTCCTGATTTGTGGTTTTATTTAATAGTTCCTTTCCTTGTGTACTCTGTTTAACCCTGATTGCAGTCAATCGTTCACACCTGCTTATTGTTTGTAATCATTTCCGTCAACATTGAAGCTCTTTTCCCTTTATCCTTTGCCAGTTCATTGTATTTGTCTAGTTGTCAGTCCAGTCCAGTCTAGTCCAGTCCAGTCCAGTCCAGTCCAGTCCAGTCCAGTCCAGTCCAGTCCAGTCCAGTCCAGTCCAGTCCAATCCAGTCCAGTCCAGTCCAGTCCAGTCCAGTCCAGTCCAGTCCAGTCCAGTCCAGTCCAGTCCAGTCCAGTCCAGTCCAGTCCACCTCTTAGCAGTGTTGGGAATGTTACTTTAAAAATGTAAATTATTTTAGTTTGTAATTACTTCTCCCAAAAAGTAAGCGTTAGTAATGAAGTTACAGTTATTTAAAATTCAGGTTTATTCTATTCGTTTAGCACCATTAACACAGTCCTCAGTCCTCAGTGTAAAATTTGAATTGTTAAATCACATTAACTCTTTCAGAGTAATTCCAACACCGGTGAGTGTAAAATGCCCCCTGATGACCAGCAGTGCTGGTGATAATTTTCAGAGTTAAAACAAGTTTTTTCTTTTCAGTGTCAAAGAAAAATAACTCTCATCAGAGTTACTCAGGGAGGCTCCGCCCTTTTCAGTTTGAATATTTCCCATCATGCTTTGTCCATTTCATTTCATTTCATTTTGTTTATTTATTTTGCTTATCACCAAATACATGGTATAAAACACAAACTTCATATCATGGCAGAAAAAATATACATTCAACAATGTCAGAACTCATTTAAAGAGAGGTAAGACCTGTTTCAAAAAAGCGACTTCACTGTTCAATCTTGCACCATGAGTGAAGTGTGTATGTGCTCAGCTTATTTGTCCTTGTGTGATTTCAAATGTCTGAGTTAAAGAGATGTTGGAGATGATAGGCAATGCCTCTCCACAATCTCAACTTGCCAGAAAGATAATAAAGGGCAAGAATCCTGATTAAACCTTGAATGGGTGCAAGTCACCATTAACTGAAATATTCTACTTTGTGAAAATGTTAAGGAATTTGATGTGTCAAACACTTGTGTAATGACATATTAAATCAACACTATAGGTTTATCTCAAAGAGTAAAAGCTTATTAACAATGTCAGTGTTGATCAAGTTTAACTCTATAATGAAAATTAACTCTTATCAGTGCTAAATTAACACTAAAAATTCAACACTAGGTCCAGTGTAACTTTAGCACTGTACATGGCAGTAACCTGGCTTAGTGTTAAAATTGACTCTTTAAGTGTTACTCCAACACTGCTGATTTTACTGTGCACAACCTCTGTTAACCAAAGTGCTTCATAACAAGAAAAACTTGACAGCAAAGATAAAAACCATTTAAAAATAACTAATTACTTGGAAAAGTAGTTATGCCATTGTGGGGCCAACAGCAAGTATAACCCGACCCTTACTCCCCTACTTTGGTTATGAAACCAGTACTTTTCCATTCTGTTTGAGTAAAAAGCTTGTATGATGCTTCAACTTCTACACAAGTCTTCTCAAACCCTATTCTATTCTGTGATTCTGTGCTTTAAGGTCCTCTCAAAGACATTAAACACCCCCCCCCCCCAAAAAAAAAAACAAAAAAAAAACAAAAACAAAAACGTGCATGTGTGTGTGTGTGTCATACCCAGCCAGTGCTCCCCTGTCGTCGTCCCAAAACCGTCCCTGTAGGCCTCCCAGCCCCTGAAGAAGTTCACTGTGCCGTCCTCCCGTCTTTGGATTACCTGCGACACACACAGTCACACCTTATCAACATCTGAAGATGTTGTTTGGAAACTAAATCCTCCTACTCATGTCTTTACACCAATTAGAGGGACTTGAGGCTTGTTGTCCCATCGTCTGACACAGGAACACACACACATGTAGCATCTGTCTCCAGCCCTCATCCTACCCGACCTCTTCATTCCTGTCAAACACATGTTGAACCTGCTGGTCCATCGTTGATAAACCGTAACATTCTTAGGGAAAGAAACAGACCTGATAAGTTCTTGAGGAGGTAGAAGCAGGGCTGCCTCTCTGCTCTTTAAGCTAATTAGTCTTAGGAGTGAAGCAGCTGTCTGACGGATCAGGCTGACAAACTTCATTATGGTGTTAACAGGCTGCAGTTCCCCTGACAGCCAGCAGGAGGCTGCTGCACACTGAAAGGTGAACGTGTGTGTACTCACCGTCCAGCCTCCTCCGTCGGTGCTCATGTCGCAGTAAACCATGAAGCCGTCGGGGTCGTGAGTCGGGAACACAGAATAAACTCCGTCCTCAGAGACGCCCGACTCCAGGATGTCACTGCAGTCTTTTGGTCTGGCAGCTGTGACACAGAAATGTAAAGCTGTCAGAGATAGGCTGAGGCCAAAACGTGGACACTGATGGAAACTCCGTCTTGACTTGTGATCCGTTTGTTGGGTAGTCATGAATCTAAGAAGTTGTGAAGGCATCCACGTGCATTTTCTGGAGGAAGGAAGACTGGAAACAGTTTCCTGCATGTTCCCTGTGTGTTTCCTGCATGTTCCCTGTGTGTTTCCTGTGAGTTTCCTGCATGTTCCCTGTGAGTTTCCTGCATGTTCCCTGTGAGTTCCCTGCATGTTCCCTGTGTGTTTCTTGCATGTTCCCTGTGAGTTTCCTGTGTGTTCCCTGCATGTTTCCTGTGTGTTTCCTGCATGTTCCCTGTGAGTTTCCTGTGTGTTCCCTGCACGTTCCCTGCATGTTCCCTGTGTTTCCTGCATGTTCCCTGTGTTTCCTGCATGTTCCCTGTGTTTCCTGCATGTTCCCTGTGTTTCCTGCATGTTCCCTGTGTTTCCTGCATGTTCCCTGTGTTTCCTGCATGTTCCCTGTGAGTTTCCTGTGTGTTCCCTGTGTTTCTTGCATGTTCCCTGTGTGTTTCCTTCATGTTTCCTGAGTATGTTTCCTGCATGTTTCCTGCATGTTCCCTGTGTGTTTCCTGCATGTTCCCTGTGTGTTTCTTGCATGTTTCCTGCATGTTCCCTGTGTGTTTCCTGCATGTTTCCAGCATGTTCCCTGTGTGTTTCCTGCATGTTCCCTGCATGTTCCCTGTGTGGTCCCTGCATGTTCCCCGTGTGTTCCCTGCATGTTCCCTGCATGTTCCCTGTGTGTTTCCTGCATGTTCCCTGTGTGTTTCCTGCATGTTTCCAGCATGTTCCCTGTGTGTTTCCTGCATGTTCCCTGTGTGGTCCCTGCATGTTCCCTGTGTGTTCCCTGCATGTTTCCTGCATGTTCCCTGCATGTTCCCTGTGAGTTTCCTGCATGTTCCCTGTGTGTTTCTTGCATGTTTCCTGCACGTTCCCTGTGTGTTTCTTGCATGTTTCCTGCATGTTCCCTGTGTGTTTCTTGCATGTTTCCTGCATGTTCCCTGTGTGTTTCCTGCATGTTTCCTGCATGTTTCCTGCATGTTCCCTGTGTGTTTCCTGCATGTTTCCTGCATGTTCCCTGTGTGTTTCTTGCATGTTTCCTGCATGTTCCCTGTGTGTTTCCTGCATGTTCCCTGCATGTTCCCTGTGTGTTTCCTGCATGTTCCCTACATGTTCCCTGTGAGTTTCCTGCATGTTCCCTGTGTGTTTCCTGTGTTTCCTGCATGTTCCCTGTGAGTTTCCTGCATGTTCCCTGTGTGTTTCCTGCATGTTCCCTGTGTGTTTCCAGCATGTTCCCTGTGTGTTTCCTGCATGTTCCCTGTGTGTTTCCTGCATGTTCCCTGTGTGTTCCCTGCATGTGTCCTGAGTGTTTTTCTTATATGTGTCTTGCATGTTCCCTGTGAGTTTCCTGCATGTTCCCTGTGTGTTTCCTGCATGTTCCCTGTGTGCTTCCTGCATGTGTCCTGAGTGTTTTTCTTATATGTTTCCTGCATGTTCCCTGTGTGTTTCTTATGTGTCTTGCATGTTCCCTGTGTGTTCCCTGCATGTGTCCTGAGTGTTTTTCTTATATGTGTCTTGCATGTTCCCTGTGTGTTTCCTGCATGTTCCCTGTGTGTTTCCTGCATGTTCCCTGTGTGTTTCCTGCATGTTCCCTGTGTGTTCCCTGCATGTGTCCTGAGTGTTTTTCTTATATGTGTCTTGCATGTTCCCTGTGTGTTCCCTGCATGTGTCCTGAGTGTTTTTCTTATATGTGTCTTGCATGTTCCCTGTGAGCTACCTGTGCTGTCTTTGCTCAGCTCGCTCTTCAGCCTCTTGAGACTCTCGATCTCTCTCTGCAGGCTGAGCAGAGAATCTCTGAAACCTTCAGCCAACTTCAGCACGCCTGAATGATTGTCATTCAATGCCTGCCCAGGTAGACAGAGGAACCATTGACTTGTAATCAAGTGAAATCATTTATTCTGTGAACAAATATGTAACAGATGTGTGGGTTTCATGTACCTGGATGACCCGGCTCTGCTCAGTCTGCAGCCGGTCCATCTGTTGGTCCAAAGCACCTTGGCCTCTTTTCAGCATATCAGCTTCTAGTCTCAGGTTGTGAGTGTGGCCTGATAAGACTTTCAGGTCGTCCCCCATCTTCTGGACCATTCCCCTTTCCTGCCAGTCTTCTGCGTTGTGACTGGTCAGCACCCGCAGCAGCGAGCTCTGCAGCGCCTCCCAGCGCAGGAAGTGCTCATTGAAATCTGGACAGTTTGGGTCCAGAAAGACGCTGACTGGTTGTCCGTCTGCAACACGTGATATTGTCACCAGGGCGCCAGACTCCTTGGGATTGGTCGAAATCGCAGGTGAGGAGACTCCTGTCCTGTTACCATGACAACCCAGATTAGTATGCAGCCACAAAGTCAGTTATGCGACTCTGATTTCATGACATAATGTCAAAAATCTGCATTTGTCCACACAGCAAAACACTAATTAAATGCAACTTAAAGACACACAACACAACTTTCAGCAGTTTTCTCAGTGATGCCCCCCCTATCGACGGCTAAACTAGCACCCACCTTCATCCTACCTGTACTGTGAGTCACTCCAGCCAGTAAAAAACAGTCTTATTTTGACTATTGTTCTGTCCCTTTCTCTCTTTCTTTTCCTCTCCTCTTCCGGTGATGTTTCCTTGCGTTTCTTTGCCAAATCCGACATGAGGTGCTTTCAAAACACCCGCTGCGTTCATGTCTGGTTCATATCCGTTTGCTAGTACGAGACGCAGTGCAAAACCAATAGTCGTCTGCAACGTCACAGCTGCATCTCGGATGGAAAGTTACGTAGTGCAGTTTCTGACCCTGAAGACACTGCTGGGCAGTGATGGCCCAAAATGCACATCATGAATGTTGGTGTGCCACCAAAACGAGTCAGAGACGCAGATTTTTAAGGTGGAAAAGTTGCATTGTGGGTCTTTAAGCTTAGAGTTGATGGTTTATGGATATCACATAAATCTCCATATCTCCATATATCATATCGCGACAAAGGAAGGGGGAGACAGTGGAAGATGGTAATCTGCAGTCCTGGAAATGAGCTGTAATGTGTGTCAGCATTGTTTCGGTCCCAACTTTTCTAAGATGCCGTTTTTTAATGCTGTTTAAAAAAAATGAGCTGATGAAATCAAATAATGTCTCATTTTTTTTTTTATCTAAAATGCTCACTATTGTGTGGCTATGGGAAATAGAAATCATTCCATTCTGTTTTTATTCACATTTCACTTGCAACTGGGGTTGTAAATATATAAATAGATACATGAATAAAAACTGTCTGGTTTTCAGTGTAAAGTTAAACTGTCTGACACAGAGTGACAGTCAGCAGGTAGTTTCATACTCAATTCAACATAATTCATAGAGGACCACAAATATGGAATGATTTGGATGAGGGGGAGGGTAGCCTACTGGTAATAGGCGCTTTCGGACTGTAGGAACCTTTTGGAGTTCCTAGAACCGTTTCTGTACATTCGGACCTATAGGAACGAGGGACCTCGGACCTCAGTTCCTAGAACCTTTTTAGCTCCTACTCCGAGGCAGGAACTGAAATACGAAGATGTTTGGTGATTGGTAGAACTGGCAAGCCCCGCCCCTTTTGCATGAGCTCTGCTTCTTCCAGCCCCACCATATTTAACATTAACCGCTGAATGCAGACGTGGCCTAAGGATCCACAACACCTTTTTATTCAAATGTGTCAATCATAGACTGATGTGGTGGTGGGATGAACCCCCCTTTATAAGCTGAAAGCTTCAGTCATTTTTTCACAATATAATGTTGAAATGAAATGATGTCCAACTGTATGTGATATTGATTGTGGAAATCAAATCAAATCATGTGTGGGGGCTCTGGCTGGGGGCCATTCTCTATCCGTATTGCTGTGTTTGATGTCCGTGATGGCTGCTGGTTGCTGGGGTCTTGAGGCCTTCTCTGTCTACTTCTGATCCTGCAGCCTCGTCCTACACGTTAATCACCAGTAGCTCCAGTGAGGTTTTTGCATCGTTGCTGCTGGTATTATCTTTGTTTTTTTACTTTGTTTGACAGTAGGTGCTCCCGATAATTGTTTTGTTTTCTTTGAGGAAATTTTCTGTAGAAAGTCTTTTAAAAAAGTAGCAGCTGGTTGCCTCATATCACTGTTTTTGTTGCTTTTTCTTACTCTCTAATGCATCTTTCTACATGTAAAATAACTAGGGATGTTCAATATTATCAACTGATATTGGCATCATTTTTTCACACAGGACCTTGGAGGTTTGGACCCCCCCCCCCCCACCTTCCTAATAAAAAATCTTCATTTAAAAACTGCATTTTGTGTTTACTTGTGTTATCTTTGACTCACATTTAAATTTGTTTGATGATCTGAAACATTTACATTGAGTGTGACAAACATGCAAAAAAAAAAAAAAAAAGGGAAATCAGGAACAGGGAAACACTTTCATTCAACTGTGTCATTATTGGTTGATGTCAGATATCAGAATTTAATAGTTGGACAATATCGGATATCAGAGATTTGTGGAAAAAAAAAGCCAATATCAAACATCCCTAACAATAATGCAAAAACCAAAATTAAAAACAATAATCAAGCGGCTTTAAATTGACAAACTCCCGGTGGGAAAGCAAAAGTTTCCTATATGTGACACTCCTGCTCTCTGTGAACAAACATGCACGCTTACTGGTGAAACTGGGAGCGTGTTCGGAGGTGTGTTACCTGCTGATGAAGGGCAGAGGATAGTGGTTCAGGTACAGGATGGTGATTGTTGCTGTGATGGCGCCTGCTATGACGACTAATGTGATGACGAACCATAACAGGAAGGTGCAGCACCTCTGAAAACCAAACGCACACACACGCACACACACGCACAAACTTCTGTTAAAGTACTGGAGTAAATGTAGTCAGTTACTTTTTCAGACAGCGTGATGAATAAGCTGTATGTTAGCATGTCTGGGTTTGCAGAATAACATGTTTAAAGTGATGTGACATCCACCATCAGAACAAATCCTGTTCCTGTTGTGTTTAATCTGTAGATCCTCAGCAGATCAGTGAAGCTGACAGATGCTGCAGATTAGAAACACTTTGATCCGACAGTTAAACTCCAGATTAACAGGAATTAACTCTTCGGAGGTCTCATACAGTGTGTGATGTTTGTGGTACCTTGTACTTGCTGGTCCTCTTGCTGTCCAGCTCTGAGCTGCTGTTGTTCATGATGGTCCACTGATCATTCAGCATCATCCTGAAACACAGAAACAGCCGGATGTTTCTGCTCCTCAGACCCTGAAACGTCCTCCTGCTTCCTCAGGAAGCTGATGAACCCAGAACCTCTGCAGACAGGAGGAGGTTCAGGTTAACCTGAACCTCCTCCCTGAACATCGCTGCCACTGCTTCAGTGACTTTCAGCAGAGCATCTGAAAGATCGGTGGGATATTATTTATGACTTCCTGACTGACTGGATCACGGAATCAGAACGGATCTGCAGGAAGAACCTTTCACCATCTGAACCAATTCATCTTTCTAATCCAGCGTTTATTTAGCTTCCCAGTCTGCTGAGCATTCAAATGCAGTCCAGTTTGCAGCAGCATGGGCTGGTTCACACACTGACCCAGTGACTGAGGCTGGAGTGACCTGGTCCAAACGTTCACAGCAAAGCTGGCCCTCAAACGGCCATCATTTTTGTTTGGTTTGATTTGTTTCAGACAGAGAATAAATCGGGTCTGTGATTTCACCTGTCAGAGAAGATTTGAGTCTTACTTCATCCAGACTTAGACTTCCTTTATTGTCATTGCATGAAAACACAAGAGTGAATTTGGCAGCGAAATGTCATTGTTTGGCTACCGGATGACACAGAACCCCGAGAAAAATCTGTTTAATGAAAACTTTAAGCTATAAAAATATAAAAAATACAATCGTGTGAACTGTAGGGAAAATATACATGTACACAGTTGTCCTCAAAATTATCTATACCCTGAAATTAAATAAGGGGGGGGGGGGGGGGGGGGGCGGGGGTTCATCTGTCACTTAAATTAGATGAAATTGACAAAAGTAATAACAAAGAAAAATTCTATGAAAATCATGACACTGATTTTCAATTGTAGTTTTCAAAGAAAAACTAAAGACAAATGCACAAAAAATAAAACAAGTAAACAAGCATGATGGAGCTCTGAAGCCAAAATGTTGTTGAGCAACATTTTGACGCAATCAGGTGTTTTCTGTAATGTTCAAAATGACTTCTACACCTGTTGACAGGTATTTTAATCCACTGTTCATGGGAAAAATGCTCTTAATTGTCTGTTTAAAAAAAAAAAAAAAAAAAAAAAATTCCAACCATGATCAAAAAGCAATACTTTATTTCATAAATTATAATTTTGTAAATTTTTATTTATTATTAGTTTTTTGTTGTTTCTTATTATTTGAATTACTGTTGTGAATTTAGCATTTTCTTTAATCGGAGGGTTTGAATAATTTTGAGGACGACTATATATACATCTATACATACTGTGTCTCCATCTATTACAGAAACATCAGAATCTCAGGAAATGCAACCAGGTTTAAAACCAGATTTCCATTTGAACACCAGCGAACCTCAGAACTGCGACTTAATGATGGAGGGGCGACATTTGTTGGTTGTTGTTAAGTAGCAGTGAAGGAACATCCTGACAAATCTGTGTGGTATGAGTAAAGACCACAGCACCAAGACATGACCGAGACTAAGACATTACCCAGTCTTATAATGTCTTGGTCTCAGAAAAGTCTTGGTCTTGTTAGACTTGTAGTCAAGACCGCCTAAACCGTGACCAAGACACTACCAACCAAGACCAGAGAGTGTCAAGACCAAGACAAAACCAAGACCAAGACAGACCAAGTCATGACCAAGACCAAAAAAAATTTATTTTTTTTCACCATTTTTCATGAGTTGTAGAACTTAAGCACCATACTGGGTTCAGCTGCTGAGTACAAAAATGAGATTTTATTATTTGGTACTTGAAGGGGTGTAGAATGAAATATAAAAAAAAAAGTACCTGCCTGGAATTTATAGGTTACAAATCCCTTCAAGACTGCTTGGCCAGTCCGAGACATTGCGAGACCAAGACCCAGACCGAGACATAAGACTGCAGAGGCTGTAACAAGACCAAGACCGTGAAAAAGAGGTCTTGAGACCAAGAAAGGTCTGAAGAAATACAAGTCTAGGTCTTGTCTCGGTTCCTGTTAGTAATGTCTTGGTCCTGGTACTTGGTCTTGGTTATGTCATGGTCTTGGTCTCGGTCTCTGGTCTTGGAAAAGTCTTGGTCTTGTGTCTCAGTTCCTGTTCTTGGTAAAGTCTTGGTCTTGGTACTTGGTCTTGGTCCCAGATCTCGGAATTGTCTTGGTCTTGGTACTTGGTCTCAGTAATGTCTTGGTCTTGGTCCCAGGATTCTACTCACCTCTCGGTATTGTCTTGGTCTTGGTACTTGGTCTCAGTAATGTCTTGGTCTTGGTACTTGGTCTCAGTAATGTCTTGGTCTTGGTACTTGGTCTCAGTAATGTCTTGGTCTTGGTGGTGTGGACTTGGTCTTGGTACAACACTTGTACGAGTTCGGGGTGAGAACAGATCGGTAGAACCAGTCTCCTGATCCTGTCTTCATCTAAAACCTCTACAATGGTCCTGAAGACCCCACAAACAGTTAAGCAAGCATTCTGTAGACCTGCAGAACGGACCTGAGGTTTGTTTGTAAGACTTTCTCAAACATTATCCTGACCACCCTCCTCTTCTGACAACGCCCCCAACAGACTCACTGTGACTCAAATATGCCGCTGAAGAACATCTCCAACTCCTCAGGACTGAACCTCCTCCAGAGCCGGAAGATCACATTCTCTTCAGTCTCCTCTGAAAGTGACCGTTGGGATGTCCACAGAGAATCTGACGTTTGATCAAAGACAGTCAGACGGCCTCTTCAGAACCTGGTCCTCTGCAGGATGTCCGTCATGTTAACGTTGGTGAGCAGCTGGACCGGCTCTGCTGTGCAGTCAGGAAAGGGGAGCAGCTGCTTGGTCCGATTTCTCAGAGGTTCTGTCAGTTTCACTTTAGTCTGACAGATTAACGCCAACTTTAATGACCTCGCTGTCAGAGCGAAGATTCACACCTCCACTCTGAGAAAACCTCACGTGCACTGTAAAACCCGGTCAGAGCTGGAGGATCGGCTTTTGTTCGGTGTGTTACAGGTAGAGCATCCCAAGTCTTCAGCTGAATCTTTCTAGACATGATTCTGCTGGTCTGGAACCGTCAGAAAGTCCTGCTGAGGCGGGTCAGGCCTCATCAGAGTACCACTGAAGCAGAACATTTACAGGTTCAGAACCCGACTCAGGAAAACAGCGCATGGAATCACCAGCTTCAGATCAGACCCTCAGTCTCGGATCTTATTATCAGGACTGAAACTGGTCTATCAATAAATCTGGAAATCTGTAGGCTCATGAATGAAGAAGACAATCAATCAATTTCTCATATTGATGATCAGAAACTCACCTGACTGACTTCAGACGAACGCAGAAAGAAAAAACTTTAATTTTAGTTTCCTGAAGGACGTTAGCGTGTCCACATCGTCATGGAAACAAATCCACAAAGACAGGGACCATCTGCCACTGGGCAAGAGGCTCCAGAGACAGAGAGAGAGAGAGAGAGAGAGAGAGAGAGCATGTGCAGTACAGAGGGGTGAGAGACACCAAATCCAGTGAAAGAGAGAGAGAGAGAGAGTAGCTGCTTTATTGCAGGCTGTCAAAACCACAGAGTCAGTGCTGCTCTGAGCATGCTCAGTGTGAACGACCTGTTGAAGACAACATGATCACTGAGTGATATTTTCTCTCCAGATTCTCCTTAAACAAGAAATACCGAGAGATGGTCCTGAACGGCTGGTTCATCCTAAACAAAACAGCAAATCTATGATTTTATCCATCATATGAAAAAAAGCCTGATATAAGGCCCCCCAGCAGCACAGCGGCAACCTCCGGTGGCAAACTATGAGGCTACTGGGAAGAAGACATTTTTGTAGTTCTCCTTTAATCTGCTAGGGGCTGCAAAACACAGCAAATCCCCACAGACACATGTTAAAAACGCCAACTTCACAGCAGAAATAAACATGTTTACAACAGAAAAAAGATGTTTAGAGTAGTAATAAACATGTTAACAGTAGAAATAAACATGTTTACAGCAGAAAAAACATGTTTACAGTAGTAATAAACATGGTGTAGTAATAAACATGTTTAGTAGAAATAAACATGTTTACAGAGTAATAAACATGTTTACAGAGAACAAACATGTTTAAGAGAAATAACATGTTTACAGCAGAAACATGTTTACAGCAGGAATAAGTATGTTTACAGAGAAATAAAATGTTTAAGCAGGAATAAACATGTTTAAGCAGAGAGGATGGTGAAAAACATGTTTACAGTGGTAATAAACATGTTTACAGTAGAAATAAACATGTTTACAGCAGTAATAAACATGTTTACAGCAAAAATAAACATGTTTACAGCAGAAAAAACATGTTTACAGTAGAAAAAACATGTTTACAGCAGAAATAAACATGTTTACAGCTGAAAAACATGTTTACAGTGGTAATAAACATGTTTACAGTAGAAATAAACATGTTTACAGCAGTAATAAACATGTTTACGGCAAAAATAAACATGTTTACAGCAGAAACAAACATGTTTACAGCAGAAACAAACATGTTTACAGCAGAAATAATCATGTTTACAGCAGAAACATGTTTACAGAGGATAAGAGAGAGAAAAGAAGGGGAATAAACATGTTTACAGCAGAAATAAACATGTTTACAGCTGAAAAAACATGTTTACAGTTGTAATGAACATGTTTACAGTAGAAATAAACATGTTTACAGGAGTAATAAACATGTTTACAGTGGGAATAAACATGTTTACAGTAGAAATAAACACGTTTACAGCAGAAAAACATGTTTACAGTAGTAATAAACATGTTTACAGCAGAAATAAACATGTTTACAGCAGGAATCAACATGTTTACAGCAGAAACAAACATGTTTACAGCAGGAATAAACATGTTACATAGAAGCATGTTTACAGGAGAAATAAACATGTTTACAGCAGAAATAAACTTGTTTACATCAGGAATAAAAATGTTTACAGCAGAAACAAACATGTTGACAGTAGTAATAAACATGTTTACAGTAGAAATAAACATGTTTACAGCAGTAATAAACATGTTTACAGCAGAAATAAACATGTTTACAGCAGAAATAATCATGTATACAGCAGAAACATGTTTACAGCAGGAATAAGCATGTTTACAGCAGAAATAAACATGTTTACAGCAGGAATAAACATGTTTACAGCAGAAGCATGTTTACAGCAGAAATAAACATGTTTACAGCAGAAATAAACTTGTTTACATCAGGAATAAAAATGTTTACAGCAGAAACAAACATGTTGACAGTAGTAATAAACATGTTTACAGTAGAAATAAACATGTTTACAGCAGTAATAAACATGTTTACAGCAGAAATAAACATGTTTACAGCAGAAACAAACATGTTTACAGCAGAAATAATCATGTATACAGCAGAAACATGTTTACAGCAGGAATAAGCATGTTTACAGCAGAAATAAACATGTTTACAGCGGGAATAAACATGTTTACAGCAGAAACATGTTTACAGTTGTAATGAACATGTTTACAGTAGAAATAAACATGTTTACAGCAGAAATAAACATGTTTACAGCAGAAACAAACATGTTTACAGCAGAAATAATCATGTATACAGCAGAAACATGTTTACAGCAGGAATAAGCATGTTTACAGCAGAAATAAACATGTTTACAGCGGGAATAAACATGTTTACAGCAGAAAAACATGTTAACAGTTGTAATGAACATGTTTACAGTAGAAATAAACATGTTTACAGGAGTAATAAACATGTTTACAGCAGAAAACATGTTTACAGTAGTAATAAACATGTTTACAGCAGAAATAAACATGTTTACAGCAGGAATAAACATGTTTACAGCAGAAACAAACATGTTTACAGCAGAAATAATCATGTTTACAGCAGAAACATGTTTACAGCAGGAATAAGCATGTTTACAGCAGAAATAAACATGTTTACAGCAGGAATAAACATGTTTACAGCAGAAGCATGTTTACAGCAGAAATAAACATGTTTACAGCAGAAATAAACTTGTTTACATCAGGAATAAAAATGTTTACAGCAGAAACAAACATGTTTACAGCAGAAATAAACATGTTTACAGTAGAAATAAACATGTTTACAGTGATACATGTACAGAGAAATAATCATGTTTACAGCAGGAACAAACATGTTTACAGTAGAAATAAACATGTTTACAGGAGAAACAAACATGTTTACAGCAGAAACAAACATGTTTACAGCAGAAACATACATATTTACAATAGAAATAAACATGTTTACAGCGGAAACAAACATGTTTACAGCAGAAATAAACCTGTTTACAGCAGAAACAAACATGTTTACAGCAGATATAAACATGTTTACAGCAGAAATAAACATGTTTACAGCCTGGTTCAAAAAATCTTTTTAGGTTTACATAGGTCAATAAAAATGTTTACTGCAGAAACAAACATTTTTTTTCAATAACTCATCTGTTTAGAGTTGACTTAATCTTAAAATTACACATAATTAGGGGTGTGTCCTTTTGATTGACAGGTGGCAGATCGGATGCCGGCCTGCGGACCGGTGGCTACACAGTTCCACCTTGTTTGCCTTCCTGTGTGGTTTAGTTTGAGCAGAGAGCACAACGGCAGTTCTCCCTGTGTATGTGTGGGTTTTCTCCGGCTAATCTTTGTTAGCCCCCGCTAGTTTCGAGTTTGCTTGGTCAGCGTTTAGCCTAGACTATGTCAGCTGTCAATCATTTGCCCCAAGGCCACGTTTTGCCCCTTTTAGTATTTTCCGGGAGTGACGACACACGCGACGTGGCAAAGATGGCGACGGTGGGACACGCCCACCTGGCTTCATTGTTAGCTCTTCAGAAACCAACGTGTCACGTAAGCGGTACATTCGTCCCCTTTTTTTACGGTCTCTGGTTTGGACAGTGAACACCAGGCTGGACTGACCATGAGGACATCTTTCACATGTCGTGCACGTACGCACTCAGACCCCGCATCACCTGTGCAAACCTTATCAACAACAATGGTGGAGCACCGTGTCATGCTTGTGCTGCAGCACCTTTTCAGTCTATCTGGACTGGAAAAATAATTTAACTGGAGTCCCACCATTAATGTTTATCTAGAAATGCTTCTTTGTTGTAACTTTTCGTAACTTTATTGCAGTTTTTTGCTTTTCTGATTCATTTAAAACCAGGTACTGTTTTCCAGATTAGTTTCTGAAGCACTTTGGTCAACCTCGCTGATTTAAATGTGGTGTAGAGGTCAAGCTGTGTGTGTTTCTCTCAGCTGAACGTCCACTCCAACCAACGGACGGCTGGAGTCTCAGATTCTAAGAGTTCTGACTAGAGTTTGGTTTGTTGCTATGGAAACACACCTCCCCCTTCCAGTTAATTACTAACACATGTAGACTTCCTGTGCGAGTGTGTGTGTGTAAACAGCAGTAAGTGACCTGAGTCAAACACACCGAACTTCACATCATCAGCACAGGAAACCAAACTCAGCTTTCAGAATGAAATCCCAGTTATTGTTATGAAGCTGCCATCAGTTATTGATGATGATGATAATCACCATCAAACCACACAGAGGGAGCGGAGCCCGTCTCATCTGACATTGGCCTTTTTCATAAATGAGTTAAACTTTATCAGTGAAATGAAACAGTCCTCGTAAACCTGCAACTGTTTCACATAGAGGCGGATCAGCGCTGCATCATTGTGGCCTCACAAACTGGAACAAACAGCACTGTAAAAATCATTGTCTTAATATGAAATTGAGAAGATTCAGACTATAATCTTGTGAAATAATCTGCCAGTGGGTAAGATTTGTAGAAATAAGAAAATATAAAAAACTAGACAGTGAGAAATATCTTTAAACAAGTGGCTAAACACTCATTACGTGCTTCTTGTGAGTGTTTCTTTCTCATTCTAAAAGAAAAGATCCTAAAACAAGATCATTTTTTTAAATTTAGGAGATTGTCAAATTCAAGAAAGACAGTTCCCCCGTACTGAAGGAGCGGCACCACATGAAACCTGACAACCTCCAAACACTCACACACCTGAATGGAGCTGGTGAAGGCGTTTTTGTCAATGAGCAGACTGGTCGGTATGACATAGGAGTTAAACCTACTATCTTCTGCTGATCAGACAATCTGCTCGACCACCTGAGCCGCTGTCTCTAGCAGATTTTAATTCCTGTTTAGTTTCGCTTGTTTGACCATTAACAGACTAATTTTTTGTGTTTTTGCTTAATAAGAAACTAAAAATAAATGTTAATTTTTTAAAGCTTCTTCCCACTCATCTAAAGTGTGATTTTATTCTTATTACAAGAAATCTGCGTGTGTGAAGTGATACGGGAGGTCTCAAAACAAGTTTTTACAGCTAAAACTGAGATAAAAAGAAAAAATATGATCTGAAACAGTGTCTTAGTGAGATAGTTTATCTTAATATGCATATAACATATATGTATATATATATATATATATATATGTTCCTTCTAATAAGCAAAAACTAATCTGCCAGGTTAAATTTTCTTGATAAGATTTCTTGAAATATGATGCATTTGTCTTAAACTAAGTTCCTATATCTCACTGAACTGTTTCTTTTTTGGTGATTATGTCTTATATTGAGTGTGATGATATGTTTTGACTAGAAATTAGAGAAATATACTAAGATTTTGAGTATTTGCAGTGTATTTCAGTCTCTGAAAGCAACTTAAACACACATTCCCAGTTTCAACAGAAACAAATCAAACTAAACTTGGTGGATTATTTCTTTATTGTAAACGTTCTCCTGGGCAATCAGTCTTATATTGTTGGAAAATGTGTTTATTCCCCTTTTGAATGGTGATGTGTTTGTAAAGTTGTATTTTGACGGTGCAGACAGGAAGCAGCTGTGTGTGACTAACATGAGCCGACGAGCTGGAAAACTGCAGCTGGTTTGAATTTTTTTCTCTGAAGACAGAAAACGTGAAGAAGCAGAAACAGAGGAGCCGTTGGACTGCTGGTTGACCGTCAGTGATGGAGGCAACGTCTCTCTGCAGCAGAAAAAGGTGAGACTGAACGGGAAAAACAAGCTTCAAAGATCTGAAGTTTAAGTTAGTAAAAGCTCAGAGGTTTGCATACAAAATTCTTCTCAGAAAATGAACATTTTTATTGAGTTTTTTTTTAAAAGTTTGATGTGAAAACTTTTGAACAAGTTCATTTGTGACAATTAACTTCATAATTTTGTAATTCTCTAACACTAAAACTCAGATCAGAGTTGATAAAAATCACTTTTCTCCAACAGATGTTTCAATTTTCTGAATGTTTTCATCTGAACTGAGACGCAGCAGCAGAATTTCATTATTCACCTCTAAAGTTAACTGATTATCTGCTTTAAATCAAACTTAAACCGTTTAAAATCCACCAAATACAGAAAGTTTAAGTTTGAATTGGAGGAAAATGTGACATTTTTAAAGTCTCTGCGAACAAGTTTAGTCACGTTTCTTTTATTGGGAAATAAAAGCCTGATTAAACCGGTTTTATTCGGGTTTCTTGTGTTTTCCCTGCAGTAAATCGAATCCGTTTTGATTAAATTCAGAACATTTGTGGTTCTACCCGTTGATCGGGTTCACATCCGTTTCAGTCGGAGTTTCGGTTCTTGCAGAAATTCCAGCAGTTGTGTCTGAATCGGATTCAGAGGCTGTGATGAAGCTGATTGGTCCGTCTCCTATCAGAGCACGACTGCATGCTGATTTTCTCTTCAATGATCAAAGCTGATTCGGTTTTATTGTTGCAGTGCATGCTGGGAAGTGTCGACCTTCTGATCAATAATGAGGAATTTTATACGAGTGCTCAAATTTAACAGGACAGTTTGAATCTGAAACTGCTTTCGGTTTTTATTTCACCTCAACCAGGTTTTGGTGGTTTTGACCCAAAACCTGCAGAATCAACCACCAGTGTGTGTTAGTTAATCTGTTAATCCTCCTCGTTAGTGTTAATCAGTGTGACGAGCTTCTCTTCTGTCTCCACTCGTTTGTTTCTTCTGGTCTGAACCTGGGTGACCGCCTGGCTGCAGGTGGAGCTGCTGGCGGGCGGCCGTGTTCACTGTCCTGTTAAATAACTGAAACTTGAAGAAACACGACGTCTGAAAAAGCACTCAGAGTTCAGCCGAGCAGCTCGACCTTATCTTTGTGTGTTCTGGATCATAGTATCCTGAATTTTCTCTGGATCCGGATCAACTTTGGAAACATTATAAACTCATTAAGATCCTTTCTTGTAATTTTTTACCAAACACTCGGACCATTTGTACGGAGTTATATGGAAAGAAATTCTAAAAAATGTGTCCTATCAGGGTGATGTTGATGTAAGAGTGTTTAGGTGTTGGTAAGGAGGTTTAATGTTCACCATGGGGGTGTTGGTCAGATCAGGACTCGCTTGTGCAATTAACTGTCTTTACTGGTCACTCTTAATCACAACAGCACAGTAATGCAACAAACGACAGGCTTAAAGGTGAGGAATTCTAGTTAAGGTGAATGTGGATGGAAGTTAGTGTGGTGGATAAACACAGAAATACAAAGAAGCCATGAGGAACATTCATTCTGCAAATAAACACATTCAAGGTATTAATTATTACTAAAAAACTCTTCCAGTTAGGACTAAACATGCATATGTGTTCAAAGCTAACAGTTACAGTAACTGGCATGTAACAGGTCAGCTAGCTTAATAGCATAAAAAGGCACATGGTGAATGGAGGAAACTTCTGAATAAGCAAATCAGCTAAATAACATTAAAGGCTAAATAAACACCCTGTTTAGGCAGAAATACAACTAGTTACTTCCAGTTCTTCACAGACGCACACAGTTCACCATATTCACCTGATAGAAGTCTGTCCAACAGTCTTCTCTCCTCGTGCTCACTGCTGCTCAGAAGTTTCATTTCTGCATCCTGACATCATGTGCTCAGTAGCAGCTGCACACTTCTGCCACAAGGGGGCGCTCACGCCTCATCAACAGCCTTTCCAACATTTGTGATGAGACGCATGAAAAATTATAGTATTAGATATATCATAACATTTCTGTACCTGTAGGTACATTTGTTACAAATGTTCTCTCAAAAGTACAATATTCGTCTTTATAAGGCCAGAAGTACCTATATACTATGAAAAAGGGTCCAAAGTTATATAAAGTACCATTTCAACCCTAAGGGCACCTGCAGCATTGAAAAATGTGTGTAGCTTGTACAATAACTATAAATAGCAGTACTTCTAAACAGTAGTATAATTATAGATATCATGTTATGATTTTCATAATAATCATAGTAATCATAGTCATAATTATATGTATTCTTATATATGTCTTTGGCCTAATATTTATATAATAATTATTCATTTATTATTAGCATCTTTGATTGTTGTCATAATATCTATTTTATTGACTTTTATTCATCATTTTTAATTGGTTTAATTGTACTTTATTAACTCACACAGCTTGAATAGGTACAAAAATGGACCAGGACTGAAGGTACAGAAATGTCTTTCAAAAAGGAACACCGCCAGCAACAATCTCTGTACCCTTTTAAGTACAAATTGGTACCTTTATTTTTGAGTGAGCATATATATACATATATATATATATATATATATATATATATATATATATATATATATATATATATATATATATGTATGTATATGCTCAAGCCCCACATACAAGTAGCCAAAGTTGCTCAACATTTAAGGTTCTTTTAATGGTTTTTAAATGTCTTAATGGTCTTGGGCCTTCTTATCTCTCAGAACTGCTTTTACCCTATGAGCCCTCGCGGTCCCTGCGCTCCTCCGGTAGCCGGCTTTTAGTCATTCCCAAAGTCAGGACACACACACATGGTGAGGCCTCGTTCCAATGGTACGGCCCTCGCCTGTGGAACAGTCTGCCGGAGGATCTCAGGGGCGCAGAGAATGTTCACATGTTTAAGAGCAGGCTCAAGACCCACCTTTTTAGCCTGGCTTTCAGCTGATTTTTACTGTTTTGTAATTGGCTAAATTAATATTCTGTACAGGTTGTTTTTAAATAGCTTTTTATTGCTGTTTGGGCATTTTTAGATGTTTCTATTCAATGTTTTAATGCTTTTCATACATTCTTATTACTTTTATCATTATTACTTATTACTTTTATTGTTCCTGGGTCCTTAGGTCTCTCCGGTGCTTTCCTCTAGGGGGCCGTCTGTCCGGGGTGGCGTTGGCCGATTGGATGCAGTATCACTGGTGCCTTGGTGGGGGTTGGTCTTCCATCACACCTCCCCTGGGCACCTGGGCCGCTGCGGTTACGGTTGCTGTGCCGCCCCGGTGCAGACGGCTCCTCTGATGGGGTTCCCTCACTTTTTCCATCTGTACTCAGCCACAGGTAGATTGATGTACAATTTTTTTTTTTTTTTTTTTTTGGGGGGGGGGGGGGGGGGCAGTGGGCGGGCGGGTATGTTTTTAAACTGTAAAGCGCTTTCAGTCGCGTAACCTGCTGGAAAAGCGCTTCATAAATAAAGATTGATTGATTGATTGATTGATTTAGTTTGCACAGTTAACAAACTTTTGACTACACACACACACACACACACACAATATGGCCGTGTCTCAATCTACGCACTTTCCTGAGTGCACTGGAATTCAGGGCATAGTGCGCACTGTGTACTTCATCTGTAGTGCACACTATTGTCGCTAAATGCTGACCCAAACAGAGCACTGCACTTACAGGAAGTGACGGACTAGCATTACCCGCTAACATGAGCTAACTGTACTGAGCTGGTATAACCGCAGCCTCAAACAAATGACCAGATCATAACTGTCATCAGGGAGGGAACAGCTTGGTAGCATGCCACAATATACGTTAGTGATTATGTCTAAATCATTTCATAAACGTTACTTAAATCAAGTACAATACCATCTCAGATGCAGCAGGGGTCGCCACCATGTCATGCACCGCCGTTATTCAGCTCTGAAAGCAGTTTGAAAGTCCCGCCTCTTTCTCCACGTCAACAAGATGGCGTCCATTTAGTGCGAGTAGTGTGCTTCATTCTGCACTGCATTTTTGGGTGTGATTAGGGCAACATCCTGGTACTCCTTAGTGCACTGAATTTTTGGCTTAAATGACACCATGTGTGCACTTACTACACACTCAAAAACAGTGTTTGAAGTGCTCAAGTGCACGGTTTGGGACACGGCCTATGAGCCCACTTTCTCTTCATCATTAACAGTCCTCTTCATCATACTTAACTCATGACTCATTGTTTTTTGGTAGATCTTGTTTCAGCACACAGAGATGAAGGACTTGATAGTATGTGATTCTAGTTAAAGGCAGGGTGGGGGATCCTAGAAAAATGGCTTGAGCCACCGTGAGAAACCACGCCTCCAGAGCACGGGAGCGTGTGCGCCGATGGTTGTCGGTAAAGATAACTGAGAATAGCTTGTCAGCTTGCCAGTAAACAGCAGAGGATCCATGTTTCTAAAAGTGATAATTATCTCACCTCCAACCTCTTCTGTGGCGTAAAACATCCTCACTGCAAACACCAACACCTCCATGGCTTGATTCACATCCTTTTTTAAGAGCAGCGAGCAGCCACGTTCATCTGCACTGTTAGACGCTCTCGGCGAGTTGTGAGCATGCGTGTGCGGGGAGGGTGGGAGGGGGACAAACGGCAGTCGGGTTTGATGGACATATAATCATTCAATCAATAAGCACAGGCTGTTACAATTTCATTGCTTGGGTTTTTCCAGTCCTGTACGTTCCACAGGTGATTCATTTTTTTAATTTTTGTGTCAGAACATTTGATTAATTGGCTTCAGTCGGGTGTGAAGAAGATTTTAAGCAATATAATAAAAAATGCTCCTGGAAAACATCTTCCACCCTGCCTTTATACGTCCTCCGTGCATCATTCGTTATCAGTGTAGAATCAACGTTTTACATCGTTTGTATCTTTAGCTGAACATCCCTTCTGTATATCTGAGTTGTGTATGAAGGCAGGAGTGTTGGTTTCTGCTATGACCTGGATGAATATCCTGTTTGGCACAATCAGTAATTACGTTTTAAATAATCACGATATCGATATTCACCAGAGACAATCGTGATTATGATTTCATTTGCGATGATCCAGCAGCCCTCACACATACGCAGACGTCCTGATCCACATACTCTGCTTCGTCATAGGCTCTGTGGCGGAGCTGCTCTCCCGCTGGACCAGGAGGCCCTGCTGACTTCAGGCTGTAAGAGGAGGTACAAAGGAGACGGGAAGGAGAACAGAGACCCGGGAGGAGATCTGCACCGGGCCAGGAGAACCCAGAACCAAAACAAAGGCCAGAGGTGGTGAGATCAATGATCAATGATCAATAACTATAAATCCAGACTCTGATGGTCTCTGGTTCTCAGCAGGGTTTCACAGAAAAGAACCAGGACCAGATTCACAGCAGGGCCTTCAGCTAGAACCGCATATGAGATCCAGTCCTGCAGACCAGAGGTCAGAGTGGCCCTCATCCGGAAGACCAGGATCCAGACTGCAGTCCAGGTCAGAAGGTCTGAAGTGATTCCAGCTCAGACTGGCTCTACATCCACCAGTACCACCTTAGGGGTTAGTAAAGAGACACCACGAGCAGGACTCTGATCCTGGACCAGAGCTTCCCTCTGATCTGTCTGTCTTGGTCCCAGGCCAAGTCCAGATCCACATCGGTGTCTGATGACTTCTCAGAGACCAGAACCACCAAGAGGAGGTCTGGCAGACTGCAGGGTCCATCCAGCAGAGGAGATGGGGTGCCAATGGGGATCAGGTCCAGGTCAAAGGTGGGCAAAACCGAGACCAGGACCAGGAGAAAGAGGAAGATCCACCCGTCTGCATTCAGAGGGAGAGGTACAATCAATCAATCAATCAATCAATCAATGATGTGGAGTCTGATTGGTTGAATCAGCTGTCTCTGGGTCTCTCTGGTTTCCTATAGGCCAGCTTCGGCTGTCAATCACTTCAGAGGCAGGACAGCTCATCATTCACAGTGAGTAATCAATCAGAGAAGTCTTAAAGGAGCAGTACACCCACAGAATGATGGTTCTTCATCTTCTCCTCACCCTCATGCTGAGCAAGACTCTGGAGCACTTTTTAATGTCTGAAATGCAGCCAGAGATCCGGGAGATCTTTCAAATAATGGGGTTCACCTGAAACAAAAAGGTTCATAAAAGTCCACAAAAACTTATCAATTTTCCTCCATACTGCTCGTCCAACATGATCCGATGTCCCTTTTCAGCTCACCTCACCTCGGTTATTGGGCTTTTCTACTCGGGCTTTTCCGAGCTGAGGTGACACGTTCTGTACCTGCTCTGGCAAAGTTCAGAGCGTGCTAAGGTGAGATATGTCTGACGTCATCTCACTGCATGCCACCTATTGGCCAAAGGGTTAGCCAATCAGATGTCAGGCCGGGTCAGAGTGACATCATTTAAAGAGCAACAGTTCACACTCCCTACCAGCAGGTGGCAGTAACGCACCTCACAAATTGTTAGCCCCCCGCCAGTAAAAACAGCAACAAAGGAAGAAGATGAGCTGAAAGAAGATGAGAGAGGCTGATATGGTTGCTTGCGCTGATTACAGAAGAGTTCAGATAGCTCAGTTGGCAACACATTTGACTTTTAATCCCTAGGTCCTGGGTTCGCATACCTTTTTAAGATGAACTTTTTTTTTTTTATCCATGATCTTGCAGAGATAGATAGATAGATATGAGTTTGTGGGGGAGTGATTTCAGATTCTCAACAAGATCATGGAGAGAAAAAAAATTATTCGCCTGAAAAGGGACTTGAACCCGCGACCCTTGGGTTAAAAGTTAAATGTATCACCAACTGAGCTATCTGAACTCTCCTGAATGCAGTGAAAGTAAACATATCTGCCATTCCTTTTCATCTTCCCTCATCTCGTCTTCTTTCTCTGTTGCTGTTATTACTGGCAGATGGCTAACAATTAGTGAGGTGCGTTACTGCCACCTACTTGTAGGGAGTGTGAACTGTTGCTGCTGTCATTTGCGTCGCACAATCCAGTACTTCGCAGCGGCTTCACTCTTACTCCGCCCACATGCGATCGGGGTAATGGATTGTAATTGAAAAGCTACCAAGCCAAGTTGACCTGAGTTGAGTTTAGTTGACTTGAGCTGACCTGTGCTGGTGGTGTCGTTGTTTGGCCCTTCTGGTAGCTAATCCGGAGTGCTGTTCATTTTGGCATATTATGAGAGAAGTTCATGTTGTCTTATCAGTCAGAGTACAGACCTTTTCAGTACGGTTGGTTCAGCCAGCTCAAGCGAGAGAGCCGGAGGATGCAGCAAATGTTCACAGGAGCGTCGCTGAAGGTTACACATTTATTACAAGATAACTTAGTGATAAACCGTGGTGAACTGCGTAAATCAGACTCCGCTTCTGTGTCCGGCGGTCAAGTTTACCTCAGTATCTCCTACTCCCAAGCGTGTGTTCAGTCTTCCCAGTTCCCAGTCTTCCTGTTCCTTTTAAGATCTGGCTTAATAAACTCCTCCCTTTCTGGTGGCTTGTAGTCCTTCCCTGTTTCCTTGTGCTGAAAAATGCCCCAAATGAACTACAGAAACCATCAGCCCTTTCAGTCTGTGAACGACACGTCTGCATTAAAGTGGTCTTCCATTGTTTACAATTCCTAAGCAGCTATCAAATGCCACGTCGAGTTAAACTGTCTGTAGGACACTGTAATCTACTCTCATGTCCTTACCACATATTCTTAAACAGTCAGTAAACTACCACAGTGGAAAAGGACCATAAGTGTCCTGAGTGGGTAGCGTCAGTAATTTTCTCGAAATGACATCATTTAGTATGTTTTTATAACAGTAGAACATTGCACTTTTTATTTGCATGTTCATGCAAATTCGCTGTTTACATTGTGCTAAGAGCGAACGAGCTGCAGACAAACACAAGAGGGGTTGGATATTGATTTAAAACAAAGAAAGATAGAACGCGCGATCCCATCTGCTGCGGCTTCCGTAGTGTCGTGAACTTGCATGAACGCGCAAATAGGAAGTGCAATGTACTACTACTGTATTTAGTAGGGATGCACAATATAATCGTCCCCTATTGGTATCGGCCTATATCAGCCTTAAAATTGAGTATCGTCACCCCACCGATATTTAACAGATATTTAACCGGGCAGGCTGCTTTTTTATAAAGTCTAGAAACTCAAAACCTTCTTTTGTACAGACTTTAAAACCTCTAAAGACCGTTTCTGTTAGGATGTTCTGTGTGAACAGAGTTTATACACGGTCGTTTGTGTAAATAACCAAATACGTACATTATATCCTAGAACCACCTGGATTTTCTTCTCCCTGAGAAGAGAAAAAAAAACAATACCCAAAAACACGTCTACTGACACGTCATTAGACCACACCCCTTCTCATTACAGAGATGCACATCACATCAACACCCTATATCAGCTGTATTAGACAAACAGAATTATTAGGCAACTTCCTTTCCTTTGGCAAAATGGGTCCGAATGGCTCTGAAAATGAAATATATAGTGGGATATCTTGCAGAGGGATACAGCACTCTTAAAATTGCCAAGCTTCTGAAGCGTGATCATCCAACAATCAAGTGTTTCATTCAAAATAGTCAACAGGGTCGCAAGAAACGTGTGGAAAAACAAAGGCGCAAAATAACTGCCCATGAACTGAGAAAAGTCAAGCGTGCAGCTGCCAAGATGCCACTTTCCAGCAGTTTTGCCATATTTCAGAGCTGCAACATCACTGGAGTGCCCAAAAGCACAAGGTGTACAATACTCAGAGACATGGCCAAGGTAAGAAAGGCTGAAAAACCACCACCACTGAACAAGACACACAAGCTGAAACGTCAAGACTGGGCCAAGAAATCCCCCCCCCCCCCGGATCTCCGCCTGCATTTGAGATATTAACAAAGTGCTCCAGAGTCTTTCTCAGCATGAGGGTGAGTGAAAAATGAACGCACATCATTCTGTGGTGTACTATTCCTTTAAAATACAACACAGCTTACAGATCAATAATCACAGAATGTGTTTAAAAGAGTGTAATATTCATACCTGATCCCCAATCAGTTCTGATCAGTTTTAATCTCCCTGTTGTCTGCAGTCTACGAGGCCCAGGGGCTGATGGGAAAGTCTCACAGGTCATGTGACTCGTATGTGAAGGTGAGGACGCTGGTATGTGGATCAGTAGGTAGATGGTTTAGTTCCTGCTGCTGCTTCAGTGTGTGTGTGTGTGTGTGTGTGTGTGTGTGTGTGGGCGCGTTTTTGCAACATTGTAGGGACCATGTTTCGGATTTTTACCATCAACGTGGGGACGTCTTACCCTCGAGGGACATTTTCTTGGTCCCCATGGGTCTAAACCCTGTTTTGAGGGTCAAGATTAGGTTTTAGAGATTAAGTTACAATTAGGTTTTGGTTAGGGTTAGGACAAGGGTTAGGTTTAGGCAATCAGTTATGGACGTAAGGTTTAGGGTAAGGGGCTATGGAATGGATGTGATAGAAAAACAAACTGTGTGTGTGTGTGTGTGTGCTCTCACAGCTGGCTGTGACCTCTGACCTCCATCGTGACATCAGGATGAAAACTCAGTTGGTTCCAGACAACAAGAACCCAGAATTCAACCGCAGCTTCAAACTGTGAGTCCGTCACACAGAGGTCGCCTCAGCCTGAGCCCAAAACCAGAGAGCTGGTCTACGTGTGCCCTCCAAGGTGGTCAAAGTCCAGACCATCCACTAAAACACACGAAAATCTGATCACAGACTCAGATTCTGTCCTGATACAGTCTCATTTCCAGCTTCGTTCCAAGAAAACTTCTCTTTATGCTTCAGTGATTCGTAGATTCATTCATGTATCAGTTTTATCCACGAATTGAAATTTTAAAGTATGCCTAAATACAATATTTATCAAACATGCAGAGCCTAGTCTGAGCATTAGTAATCTGACACGTTCTACATCACCTGTTTGCGCTGTTTATGGTTATTTACATGCAGAAAAGCCCTCAGTTAACCAGATATGGTGACAACCAGGGCAGGACTCAGACGGCTGCCCCTCTGCGGTGAGCTTCACGGGACCTTAGAAACGAAGCATATGAATGGAAGCCGATGGGGGAAAAAAATCATTATCCTCTGGTCCCCGTCGATCTCTATCCTGGATTCCAGATATCGTCGCTGTCAGGTACAAACCTCCTATCTCAATTTAACATCACTAAAACACCCCCTACTTCATGTGAGCTTGATTTGGTGAAAATATTCAAAAAGTAAATAAATAAATGAATAAAGTCAATAATATGACTTGAATGTAAAAAACTCAATCCAAAGTTTGATGACGTGTCCAGTTTTCACAAAACCACGTTTTTTCGTCACTTCCTGAAAAATAACCGTTTTGGACATAGGAGGTTTGTGCCCGAGAGAAACGATATGTTAGTTGTAGATTTAAATAAATATTTTTTGTGCAAAGAAAAAAAAGATGCCACAAAGAATTTTGATTATTTCAGGTTTTACTTGAAGCGGCTTTGAGGACTACAGCTCTAATCACGAGCGATGACGTCGCTCCCTGCGACTGGCGTGAACCAGACCGACCATCGTTCCATCAGTGTGATGGAAACTCCACATGTCCTGACTTATAATGGTTTCCACCTCTGTCCATGATCTTTCCCTGTCCTTGGAAAAAAAGTGATGGCGTGCCAGAGTAACATGGCCATGCTAGCGCACCTCGGGCAGCCACGTACCCCGCCTGCAGCCTGCAGGAGGCAGATATTAGGTGGTGCTGGACATCTGATGGGCGTGGCCAGGCAGTGAGGTTAGGGTTAGGGCTTAGGGACATGGGGAAGGGTTAGAATGAATGACTCAAAACGGTGAGGTAGGCAGAGTCGGACGTCCGACCACGCCTAATATCCGACTGTATTGCTTGTGACGAGAGCTGTAGTCCACAAAGCCGCTTCAGGCAAAACCTCAAATGATCTAAAATCTCTATGTTTTTTTAATGTTTTCTTTGCATGAAAAATTTTCATTTGAATCCACAACCAACAAACCTGGAATCCAGGGTAGAGAACAACCGGAACCAGGAGGTAATTAGTTTCTCCCCATTGATTCCTATTCATCTTCGTTTCTTTGGTCCCATGGACCAGAAGTAGACGGGCGTTACTTCGGGTCCCTTTTTGGTCGTGCGCCCCTCGAAAAACGATAAGCCTTGCGGTAAAATTGGCCGTGATGGCGCATCTTTTTTCTTCTGCGTGATTTCCCCGTCACTTACGGTTTTATGACCGGTGGCAGGTTTGAATCTAGAGATGTGACGTTCATGTATGAATTGATTCTTATGAACAGCTCTTTTAAATGAACGATAACTGAGACCAAGAGCGACTAAAGCTGTAAAATAGCTTTTGTCGCTCATAAAAATAGCTGCTACAGAAATTCTGTTTGCTTTTGTCGCTCAAGTCGCTTATGACATCACGTTCAATTTTGCATATCCTTTTAAAAGGACCATATGTTTTTTACCATTAGCAGAGCTTTTGCAGTGATGCTTTTCGTGATTGCTGCCTTGTGCTTTGACAAGTTGTAGCCTGCAATTAACCAGAAATCCGTGTCCTACTGAAAAACAACGGTCTGGACATAACTGATTAAATTACACCCCAAAACAAAATAATGTTGTAGCTTAGTTAAGTACATCATCTTCACTGATCTGCATCTGCAGATCTTCACTCATTCATCTCTCACTCTCAAACTAAATGTCAAGACGAGGGACAAAAGGGAAATACGTATTTTTATCCCTGTCAATTATTATCATTATAACATAGTACTTTCCATATTTATAAATGATATCGTCCCATTCACATAGCATGCTAGGCACTCGATTAGCAGGCAAGTTTCGCGTTTGGGGCTCAGACACTATTAGAAACCTGCAAAAAGTTGGGCCTCTGTTGCTAATTGCAACACTTGGAGACGCGGTGTGACTTGCAACACTCAGGCCGATTATGAGCACCCTTAAAGCGGACACGTTTCTGCGCGAGAGCCGGTGAAAAAGCAGAGCTCATAACTTTCTTTCTGAACATCCGATCTTGAAAATTCCAAGTGTAGCTGGTAGCTAGTGTCAAAAATAAGAAGAGCAAAAAGGTTGGAAGCAGCTCCGGGTCGTTCCTGGGAAACAGGAGCGAAAATTCCCCAAACGCAATATCTCGGCGAGAAACGCTTAACCGGGCATTTTCAACACATGAGCGTGGTAACCATGCCTTTGTGCCTGAATGAGCATGAATTCATGTCTGGGACTCAGACACCTGCAAAAAGTTGGGCATCTGTTGCTTTTTGCAGCCGTAGGAGACGCGGTGTGACTTGCAACACTCAGGCCAAACATTCCAATTGGTTGTCAGGGTTTTACAGCCGAAACGTGTCATAGCCAATTTGCATAAAGTTAAACTATTTTTAACTTTGTTTAGTCGCTCCAATCGCTCAACTTTTGTAGCTCATCGCTTCTGTCGCTTTATTCGCTCTTGTCGCTCCTGTCCATTGAAAGTGAATGACTTCCGGCGATTTTACAGCTTTAGTCGCTCTTGGTCTGAACGCACAGTAAGAATCAAATCTCAGTTGCGAGCCATTCTCGTGTGACGCATCTATGTGCAGAAAGAAGGAAAACTCAAATACTGCGAGTTCCAAAACCTTTACTACAATTTGCATAGATGTAACTCAGGTTTATACCATTTTTATTTACTGTATATTTTTCATGTGTTTTTGTATTTTTCTTGTATTTTTTTTTAAATGCTGTATAGCAGGCCCATTTTATATAGATACAATTTTTCACTTTTCATCAGCCTTTATTCCTATAGAGTGAGTTATTTGCATTACTGAAATGTTCTTATGTGGAAAATTCTTGGAGTAAAGTTGTTTTGCATGGAAACTACTTGTAGTCAGCTCAGTTTTAGTTGAGCCACAAAGATTTTTGGTGAGTAAAAATCCAAAATAATGATCTCACTGTCAAAGCATGGTGACATGGAGCCACATTATAGGAACAATTACAATGAAAACACAAGCCAAACAGAAATTGCGTTCAAATGATTAAGAATATTTACCACCAAGTATATATTGATGAGGTGTAAAAGTTGAAATGATTCTTATCCGAATCTTGCCGAATAAATTGCTACTAGTGATTATTTACTTGATAAAAATGAGTTACCTTTGATTGAAAACTAAAATTGAAAATAAGAACGAGCCAGTCTTTTGCATGGCTCTTTAAACAGAATGGCGCCTAAAGATCCGGCTCACGACAGAAAGCCGTAAATCCCATCATGCAGCACCGTGATGCGACACACAGCATCCCTGGGCCAAACAGAAGATAAGTCTAATGCACGTAGGCTGTCAATTTTAATTTCAGCAAACAGGGTAGTTGTAGTGCCGAACTAATACTTAGCAACTTATGAAAGCAAGACACAATAAATTCTGTCACACACTCAAAAATAGAGGTACGAGACAGGAACATTTCTGTACCTGTACGTACATTTTTTACAAATGTTCTCTCAAAAGTACAATATTGGTCTATATGAGGCCAGAAGTACCTATATACTATGAAAAAGGGTCCAAAGTAATATAAGTACAAATTTATACCATTTCAACCCTAAGGGTATATTGTGATTTTCATAATAATCATAGTAACAATTATATGTATAATTATATATGTGTTTGGCCTAATATTTATAGAATTATTAATTTATTATCAGCATCTTTTATTGTTGTCATAATCTCTATTTTATTGACTTTTATTCATCATTTTTAATTGGTTTAATTGTACTTTATTAACTCATACAGCTTGATAAGGTACAAAAATGGACCAGGACCGAAGGTACAGAAATGTCTTTCAGAAAGGAACACCCCCCGTGATTAGCTTTGCACCCTTTTTAGTACAAATAGGTACCTCTATTTTTTTGGTGTGCAACATACAATATAATCTGTAACACACTTTTCATAACACGTTGATATGTGCTGGTTTAATGTTACTGGTAATAAAGATAAAACAAAAAAGAATAAATAATAGAAAAAAGCAAATAAATTCAACAATATGAGAACTTCTGCCTCAATCCCATCTGATTCAGATTAGGAATCAGAATCAGATTAGACCAGTCCAGGGTTGATCATTAACCCACTAAGACCCGAAGCCAATCCTACAAATGTCTTTTTCCAGATTTCTGAGAAATGGATGTTTTCATGTTAGTCGTTCTCAAACATTCCCGTCCAGGACCCCAAAACATTTTGCTGTGAAAGAGTAACATACAGTCTATGATCCTCCCCACCCCCTGCCCCCCACGTGTAAAAGTCTATCTGGACCAATGACCCGAAGATAAATGGGAAAGACCCTCAGAAAACTGGAGAACTACTGATGAAGACCACATTTTAAAAATTGACCAAAAAGTCAGTGATGAAGAAATGAGGTCTGGATCAGGAATGTGTAGTTGCAGAAATCTGCCACTGGGGGGCAGTAAAGGTCTCCAGCTGGTTCCTGCTCTGACCTGTCTGTGTGTGTGTGTGTGTGTGTGTGTGTGTGTGTGCATGTGTCCAGGTGTGTCAGGAACAGCCTCCTTCCCAGCAGACTGATGGTTTCAGTGGTCAGACGGTTGCCTGAAACCAGGTCAGTGATGACATCACTCTGAATTTACACCTATTCTGTCCTGACAGACCTGTTAGATATAAGAAATGGGAAATGTAACACGCGTGTGTGCGTCTGTCTCATCAGGCGTACTCAGCTGATTGGCTGCATGAGCTTTGGGATTGACTCTCTGGTGTTGTCCTCAAAGGTAAGTTTAGAGAATATTGTGATGTAGTTTTTCATTTACAGTCGTCCTCAAAATTAGTCATACACTCCAATTAAAGAAAATTCTCAATTCACAATTATAATTTTAATAAAAGGAAAATAAAAAAAAAAAAAAAAACTAACAAAAAATAAATATTTGCAAAATTATGTTTTAGTGAAATAAAATATTGCTTTTGAATTGTGGTTAGAAGTAATAATTTTAAAAAATAAACAAACAAAACTGACCCAGACACATTAGAGCAGCTTTCCCATGAACATGGACCAACCTGCCTGTCAACAGGTGCAGACGTCTGATTGGACGTTACAGAAAACACCTGATTGCAGTGATTGTCTGTGTTGCTCAATAAAATTTTAACTTGGGAGCCTAATCATACTAGTTTTATTTTTTTGTATTTCTTTTTAATATTTCTTTCAAACCACAATTCAAAATCAATGTTATGATTTTCACAGAATTTTTATTTATTATTACTTTTGTCATTTTCAACTTATTTTACTGACAGCTGATTTTTTTCCTTCTTCAGTTGGAGGGTATGGATAATTTTGAAGACAACTGTCGTAGTTATATAAAATAAAGTTAGTATCTCGCAGTATAAATCTTCTCCAGTGCCTCTGACTTAATGACCTTTTAGCCACGCCCCCTTTGTGTTGGCAGCTGATCAGTGGTTGGTTTTACCTGCTGGGGGAGGAGTTTGGGCAGAGCAAACACCTGAGAGTGACATCACGGCAGAGCAGACCAATAAGGAGGCAGAGAGAGGCGAGGCCGACGGAGGCAGAATCAGGAGGTGAGGCTGTCGGGATGAACCTGCTGTGATTGGCTGCTGCTTGTTCGTGTGACCAAACTCAGAGCTGATTGGTTGATCAGAGTTAGTTGTTTTGGAACAAATGTGAATTCAAAACTGGAGAGGGACCAGTGGATCTGTGGTTCTGCACTGCTGTCCACTGGTCATGTGGTTGATCAGGTCTGAGCAGGTCCGTGTGGTCCACCAGGTCTGGCGAAGTCTACAGTTCCTCAGGTCCGTGTTCTAGCAGGTCTGTACTCTGAACTACTGATGGGAAGTTCAGCTCTTTTCAGAGAGCCGGCTCTTTCGACTCACGAACGGTTCTTAATTTAGGATTTTTTTTCTGTTGCAAACCTTTTAGTGTTTTGATAAGAAACCTTTATAATTTTGTGCATTCATTCTATCGTCGAACTACAGTGAGATGCTGCTTTACTTTTGGGTGTCGCCTATTATATTATAGGACAACGCAGTGCACTCAGTCTCCTCACCACTGTCTCCAGCCTTCACTGTCAATGGAACATCATATTGGTATGCTCATACTGTATGTGATTGGTTGCATGGCCTCTATACTGGTCAATCAAAACAAGGTTCTGGAATCTCCTAAAAAAATTGGGAGTCGACTCTTCTGATTCTTTACAAAGCATCGACTCTCAGAGCCGGCTCCTCTGAGCATGACACATCGCTTGAACCATGACCGGTATCTCAGAGTCGTAGTTTCAGGTTAACTCTGGGCAGAATATTGATGTGTTTTCTGTACATGTAGATCAATATTCTGATATTTGACAGGTTTCCCAGATAGGATCTTAGCGCTGAGATCTCAAGAATGTTCTTTCAGATTCTTTTTAATGTGGCAAGATACACGACGAGGGCAGTCCTTCAAAAATAGGTATTTCTCCATTTCTTCCCTTGAGGAAGGTAAACTGTAGCTCAAAGTTAAGCAGGAAGTATTATGGCATACCAAAGCCAAAATGGTCATGCAGTCCGAAAAAATCTTGACCTCAGTTTGCCCCAAATCCAGTGTTAGGAGTAAAGCCAGCCCCATTAGGCGCTTTTGGACTGTAGGAACCTTCTGGAGTTCTTTTCGGGAACCAGACCATTTTTGCGCATTCGGACACATAGGAACGAGGGACCTCGGACCACGGTTCCAAGAACCTTTAACAACAAGAAGTATTACAATAGGAGTGTACCAATTCATTATTAAATCCATCACATTGGTGCACGCCCCGAATCGATAACTATTTTGAAATGTCCAAAAGCTGTTATTTTATACTAATTTAATGACCAAACACAGCTGCAACGGACACTTTAATGGACAGACTGTCCACTAAAGTGTCTGGTTGCACTTCAACAAAAGATAAACAAGGGAAAGGGGGGGAAAGCTGGTGAGTTAGCTTTAGAATAGTTTTGAATGACACAGATGGAAAACCCAAATAGTTGCAAATTGTGTCAGTACAATCTGCGCCACTTTGATGGACACACCGCTGCCATAAGTTGGTTAATAAAGGTAAAAGATGTTAGAAGGGAGCTTTCCAACTGGGAGGGGGGGCTGTTCAGTTACATGATACATATAACCGTGATGATGGAAAGCTGGTAAGCTAGCTATTATAATAGGTTTGAATAAAAGAGATGAGAAACCTGTTTTGTATCAGATCATCTGGGGCATAAATTTTCACTGTTGCAACGATTGCATCACACATGGTTCCTAACGAGGTCCTCCCTCATGTGCGAACGCACACTGAAAGCGAAGGATAGTTCTTATAACTAAACTCGGGACGTGTAGTTATAGTAACTGTGTTCTTAGAACCTCTCTGTCCGAATGCGCCTATTTTCAACGTGTAATTTTGGGTTTAAATATGGCTATGACAGACCGGATTTAGTCCAAAAAACAATGTTGAAATGACGTCTAGTGTTTGGTGGGATCTGTTCCTTCTCCAGTCGAATATTTTCTTACCAGTGAAACCACTTCAAACCGCTTCAAATCTGATCTTTTCACATAAGATTTGGGCCACATCAGGAGGTAGTCCAGATCCGATCTGTATCTGATCTTTTCAAATGCGACATGTATCAGATCCGACCTTGACGTCATCTTTGGGTGACATACCTTATTCGTGTGTGCGGGGAAAGAAGCCGGTGCTGTGATGATGCAGAAATAATGTTTTTAAAGCCCCATTACTTTCACTGCTGATGTATAATGACATTTCTATATTTAGAGTTTTTAATTAATCATACCTTATGTGGTAGTGAACCCAATTTAATTAAATATTGCAAAAATTATTGAAAGACAAATCTTCTATAGAACGCTCTTATCTGGGAAACACGGCCAAAGACTGTTTCTTTTCCCCAGAAATCTGGGTGTGTAAGTACTGAGAAAGTGGTCACTGATGCAGAACGGATGTGTGGTGATCAACTGCTGAAATCAAGCGAGAGACACAAACAACATAAATAAACACGGAAAGTAAGACCAAGAGCAGAACCTCAGATTATCCCACAAATAAACTGAAAACACAAAAGTCAAGAGAGAAGGTCAAAGCAAAAATATATAAGCAAGAAAGCGAACAGAAAACGCTTCAGGCCATCCGACTCAGAGATGACGTTTACTGTGTCAGGACCGATGTGTCATCAGGTCGGCTAATCTGAAGGAAATCGGCCTCCTTTTTGTAGAAATGACGTTCTGTTTTTGATGAGACATGGAGCCTATTTTCCCAGGAGTCCATTACAACCAAAGGTTTGATAGAACCAGCTCAGTTTCACCAGAAACTGTGGAATCTGAACATTCGTCCACGTGAAGGTGTTTCTCAGTCCAACGCTGAGATGCTTGATACCCATTCACATACAGACGTCCTCAAAATTATTCATACCCTCCAATTAAAGAAAAAGCTAAACCCACAATAGTAATTTGAATAACAAGAAACTAATGATAAATAAAAAATTTACAAAATGATAATTTAGTGAATTAAATATTGCTTTTGAATTGTGGTTGAAATTAAAGGTTAAAAAACAAACAAACAAAACTGTCCCAGACACATTAGAGCACCTTTCACATGACAAAATATCTGTCAACAGGTGTAGAAGTCTTTACACGTTACAGAAAACACTTGATTGCAGTGACTGTCTCAAAGCATTGCTCAACAGAATTTTAGCTTCGGATCCCCATCGTGCTTGTTTACTTGTTTTATTTTTTGTTTGTTTTTAATATTTCCTTTGAACCACAATTAAAAATCAATGTCATGATTTTCATAGAATTTTTGTCAATTTAAACTTATTTCACCGACAACTGATTTTTCTCTTTCTTTAATGGGAGGGTACGAATAATTTTGAGGATGCCTGTAGACTTTTATTTTGAAAATAAAGTTAATTTTGAAATAAAAGTGGGTTTGATATCGATTTTTGACCAATTTTGAGATTTTGGAAAAAAAAATAAGGAAGAGTTTCAGATTTGTGAGGTTGAAGATTAAAAAAAAAATCTGAGAAGAATTTAGTGTTTGTACATTTTTGTAATATTTTTCTAATTTCTGCAGTTGTAAATCTGTTGTGTGCGTAATTTCTACATATTTGTGTGCAGTTGAACATACAGGGGGTGGACAATGAAACTGAAACACTTGGTTTTAGACCACAATCATTTATTAGTATGGTGTGGGGCCTCCTTTTTGCGGCCAATACAGCGGCAATTCATCTTGTAAATGACATATACAAGTCCTGAACAGTGGTCAGAGGGATTTTAAGCCATACTTCTTGCAGGATAGTGGCCAGGTCACTACGTGATGCTGGTGGAGGAAAACGTTTCCTGACTCGCTCCTCCAAAACTCCCCAAAGTGGCTCAATAATATTTAGATCTGGTGACTTTGCAGGCCATGGGAGATGTTCAACTTCACTTTCATGTTCATCAAACCAATCTTTCATCAGTCTTGCTGTGTGTATTTGTGCATTGTCATCCTGATACACTGCACCGCCTTCAGGATACAATGTTTGAACCTTTGGATGCACATGGTCCTCCAGAATGGTTCAGTAGTCCTTGGCAGTGACACGCCCATCTAGCACAAGTCCTGGGCCAAGCGAATGCCATGATATGGCCGCCCAAACCATCACTGATCCACCCCCATGCTTCACTCTGGCCATGCAACAATCTGGGTGGTACACTTCTCTGGGGCTTCTCCACACTGTGACTCTCCCGGATGTGGGGAAAACAGTAAAGGTGGACTCATCAGAGAACAATACATGTTTCACATTGTCCACAGCCCGAGATTTGCGCTCCTTGCACCATTGAAACCGACGTTTGGCATTGGCACGAGTGACCAAAGGTTTGGCTATAGCAGCCCGGCCGTGTATATTTACCCTGTGGAGCTCCCAATGGACAGTTCTGGTGGAAACAGGAGAGCTGAGGTGCACATTTAATTCTGCTGTGATTTGGGCCGCTGTGGTTTTACGTTTTTTGGATACAATCCGGGTTAGCACCTGAACATCTCTTTCAGACAGCTTCCTCTTGCGTCCACAGTTAATCCTGTTGGATGTGGTTCGTCCTTCTTGGTGGTATGCTGACATTACCCTGGATAATGTGGCTCTTGATACATCACAAAGAGTTGCTGTCTTGGTCACAGATGCGTCGGCAAGAGGTGCACCAACAATTTGTCCTCTTTTGAACTCTGATATGTCACCCATAATGTTGTATAACATGCATTGCAATGTTTTGAGCAAAACTGTGCTTTGACTCTGCTAATTGAACCTTCACACTCTGCTCTTACTGGTGCAATTAATGAATATTGGCCACCAGGCTGGTCCAATTTAGCCATGAAACCTCCCACACTAAAATGACAGGTGTTTCAGTTTCATTGTCCACCCCCTGTAAATCTGCAAGTAGGCCACACTATGCACAAAATGGTATATACGGTTTACAAACCCTGTATTACACACACACAATTTGAGTTGATTTTATCCTTATAAATTCCAGTAAGAAAGTAAGTATGCATGTAAGGTTTAATTGGAGGGTAAAAATAATTGAGGATGCCCCCTACGCGACCCCACTCCCGGCATGACTTGGCACTGCCCCTAAGTTTTAACTGCAAACAACACACATCTTACACACACAGTCATGAGCGGGGGGTGGGGGGGACAGGGTCCTTTCATACCCCGGTCTCCCGGGCGCTACTGGGGGGAGGGGGGAAACAGTGGCTGCCAGTGGTTAAGGCTGGCTGCATTGCAGGGGGTTTGCTGGCCTGGGGGATGCCTGGCCTGCTGCGTCCGGGGGTGGGGGATGGGGGGGGGGGGTTTGGGGGGGGGGCGTGTTGGGGGCTTGGAGCTCACGGCTCCTTCCCCGGCCCGAGCTACCACTCAGGAGGCACGAGGGCATGGGCAAGAGCGAGGTGGGTATGTGAGAATAATGAATGAGAGTGTGAAAGAGGAAATGTGGGAGGGAGAAACTTGGGCTGGAAGAGGGAGGAGATGTGGGTAAGCGGTTGGAGGAAAGGGGGATGGAGGAAGGAGTGGCATGGCCGTGAGTGTCTAGTAGGGATGGTCATGAGGGGCTGAAGGAAGGATTGGCGGGAGTGTGATAGGTCAGAGGGATGGGCGGGGCTGGACATGTAAGGGGGGGACTGTATGGGGTATTGGGGGTATAGGGAGGTGGGGGCGTATGTGTGGGGGGTAGGGAGGGGGTTGGTGCAGTTATGTGGGGGGGAGTGCATGTGTGTGTTAGAGGGTATGAGGAGGTGGGGGTAGGTGTGGACGGTAGAGGGGAGGAGAGTGTTGGGGGGTGGAGGGAGGAGTGAGTGTGGGTATGTAAGGTCGGAGAGCGGAGTGGGTGGGTGTATGTGTGTGTGTGGGGGGGGACATGGAGGTGTTGGGTAGGGCTGGGCGGTGTGGGCGGAGGTTCGTATCTCGGTGTTCGTGCCGGGCATCTCAGTGTCGGTGTGGTGCGGTGTGGCTGCGGGTTGGTTGGGGGCCGGGCGCTTTGGTGGGGGGGTGCGGTTTTGTTTGTGGCTTCCGGGGCTTTGTATGCGGGCGCGGGGGGGATCTGTATCTTTTGTGTGGTTGCTCTTGCGGTGTTGATGTCTTGGGTGCCTGTGTCTCGATGTGGATGCGGTGACGGTATATCTTTCAGCCCTAGTGTTGGGGTAGGTGTGTGGGGAGTGTGTGTGTGAGCGTGGTGGCGGGGTAGGGGGTGGTAGAGGTGGTGGCGCCCTGGTGTCAGGTGTGTGGGGCAGGGATGTTGGGGTGGGGGCTGGCCTGCCCTGGGGGGGTGTCGTCTGGGGGTCCGGTCCTCCTGGGTTTCAGTTGGGCCGCCCGGGTCGGGGGGTGGCTGCTCCTGGGCGCTTGGGCCCTGGGCCCGGCGCTGTCTCTGCTCCGGGGGGCGCCCGGTGGGGTCGGCAGCTGCTGGTCTTGGTTCGCTGGGGCCTGGGCCCCCAGACCGCAGGGGGCTCCGGCTGGGGCCGCCTTTTGCCGCCCTTCGGGGGATGCATGTCCGCTCTTTGGGGGGGGGTAGCTGGGATCTGGGCCTCTGGGTGGCTGCTGGGGGCCTGGGTCGTGAGCCTTGCAGGCTTCCTCCTCCTTGCAGAGACGAGGCTGCATCTGCATGACTGTATCACCACGGAGACCCTTTATTATGCATGTTGACACTGTGACACTGTTTTCCATTGCGCTGACTAGGTTGTACCTCTTCTCTGTGTAGTTCTGCGTGTGTTTGTATGATCTGAGGATATTTAAGCCACCTGCAGGTCCTCCTGTAGGGGATTGCTTGTTTTGTTTTCCAACAGAGACCTTGGTTGTTCAGGGATCGCTGTACAGATGTACCAGTGAACTGTGTAAGTGGATTCATGTTTTCTCTCCTCTTCCTCTTCCTTACTCCTTTCTCTCTGTTTCACTTTCTATCATTACCTCTGTTAACTTTCATTTCTCCCTTGTCAGGCCCAGCAGTATGAAATGGAATGGTGTAATAGACAAATGTTTAAATGAAGAAATAAAATGAATAAACATGATATCAAGTGGAGCCTTATGTTCATAAAGCTCCGCTTGGTAAAGCAAAACTGTTCAACAGAATAAAGCAATCAGATTTCCATTCTGCCTGCTTCGATGCTGGACAGGACAAGTAAAAAAAAAAAAGAAAAAAAAATAGATAAAGAAAAAAAAATAATAATTGAGGACGACTGCAGATGTTGCATGTAAACCAGATGCTTCTGACATGTTCGGTCTGAATGCACCATAAGAGTGATGAGGTTGTTAAACAACAGGATTAAGGCTTTTTCACACTGGGACCGATGCAAATAAATGGCATGAAATTGCAAATAATTCGGAGAAATATCGACGCATTTGCCTTTACGCACCCGCTCCAATGCGAAATTACGAAGATGCAGGAACAAACTGGCATCTGTTATTCCAGAGGAACGTGAGCAGATGCAGAGGAGGAGAGGCGGCTGCAGGGAAACTTCTGGATGCTGAAAACAGCTGATCTCACCGAGGAGATGCTAAATGCGGATTTTATGACAAAATGTACAAAACGTAGGAAAACACTGCTGCTTCAGCGATGATTTTTTCCCCCTCGTTTACCAAACAAGATGCTGCGACACAAAGATGAAACACCTGAACCATAATGCTACTGTAGCAGCTACCAAGCGACCCTTCTCTCTTTTTCCTTTCTTTTTTTGCTTGCGACCAGCTCTGTGACGGTCAGAGCGCCTTCTCTGATTGGTGGATTGTGTATCTGTTGGATGTGAATATTAAGAAAATCGACCTCAGTTCGAAAAAATAAACATCGCAAAATCACAGGATGGAATTTTGTCACTGATGTGAACGCTCCTGTTGACTTGACATTAATTTGAATAAAGCTGTTGCCGTGCGAATCTTTCGGACGAAAAATTCGGAGTCGGTGTCTAAAGGCCTTTACATGCAGTTCTGTGAGTGTTATGTTCATGTCTGAGTGAGAGCGGAAAAAGTTAGCTGCTAGAAACTGCCTGTTAAGTGGAGGACATCCAGTTTTTGCTACCAGTCCCGTGTCTGCTTTCCCACTGCTGCGTAAAGTGGAGGCAGTCAAAGTTTCTTACAAACTCCACCAGAGCAAAGAACCTTGCTCTTGTTCTCGAGCTAGTTTGAACAAGAAAAAAAGTTAATTTTGACCAGGTTATTTCATACTCCATGAAAAGGTTAATTCCCAATGGGATTGGCGCAGGGGTGTCCATGTCCTTATGTGCAATGTGCACTAGGCCATGTTATGTCAAGCTTAAAGAAGAACTCTGAAATCACAGGACAACCTCTCTTGTGTTTGTCCGCAGCTTGGGCGCTCTTAGCACAGTGTAAACAGTGTATTTCTTCTTCTATGCTGGCATTATCAGCAGAACGCTGCGGCTTCTGTAGTATCGTGAACTCACATGAATGCTCATCGCAGAAGTATGATGTCCTGTTTAGGCTCTAAAAATATACTCAATGATGTTGTTTTGAGTAAATCATGAACGTACCCACTCAGGACACTTGGATTACATTGGACGAGCAGTATGGAGGAATATTGACAAGTTTTTGTGGACTTTTATGGACCTTTTTGTTTCGAGCGCCGGTGACTGTCATATGAAACTTAGCGGATAATGAAAACCCCCCCGGATTTCCAGCTGCATTTGAAATATTAAAGTTCTCCAGAGTCTTGCTCAGCATGAGGATGAGCAGAAAATGAAGGCTCATCATTCTGTGGGTGTTGTGTCCCTTCAAAAAGCTTTTAGAAAATCTAATTATTCACTCTGTTATGTTAGGGAAAAAAAAAAAAAAAAAAAAAAGGGGAGCGGCCCCCCCCTTAGTAATAGCTGGGATAGGCTCCAGCAACCCCCGCGACCCTGAACTGGATAAGCGGTGCAGAAAATGACTGACTGACAAAACAATGTTACAAATAATAAACAGGTTATTTTCTTAACATGACTGGAAACTCCTACTAACTTGAAAGTACATACTGTTCCTATCTATGCACTGCACAACTATAAACATGTACTTCTTAAAAAACATCAACATGAGAACCCAGACTCAGGTGGAAAATGTTGTGTCAGGGGAACTTCAAAATAAAACTATTTTCAAGTTAGAAGTGTGAAATAGATTTTTGACCAATTTTTAGATTTTGGATCGATTTAAATTGATACATTGATTTATATAAATTTGTAGATATACTCTAGATTGGAGCTGTGACAACAGTTTCAGATTTGTGAGCTTGAAGGTAAGAAAAAAAAAAAGAGAAGAATTTAGTGTTTGTACATTTTTGTAATTTCTGCAGTTGTAAATCTATTTTGTGTGCGTAATTTATACATATTTGTGTACAATACATCTGCAAGTACCCCAAGTTATGCACAGAATGGTTTATATGGTTTACAAACCCTGTATTACACACACACGCACCCCCCAACACACATCTTTGTACTCCTATCTTTGTGAGGACATTCAATGACATAATGCATTCCCTAGCCCCTTACCCTAACCCTAACCACCACAACTGATTGCCTAAACCTAATCCTTGCCCTAACCCTAACCCTAACCTCAACCTAATTGTAACCTAAACTCTAAAACCAAATCTTGACCCTCAAAAATGGATTTTTCTGTGGCGTTTTTAGTGAGGACCGGCCAAAATGTCCTCACTTTGCAAAAATGTCCTCGCTTTGCTGCTTAAACACGCAAAACGGTCCTCACAATGTAGCAAGTACAGAAACACACACACTCACACACAACAACAATGTGAATTGATTTTTATCTCCATACATTCCAATAAGAAAGTAAGTATGTATGAAGGGTTTAATTGTAGAGCACTTTTCACAGATAGTAGTCACAAACTGCTTTACAGAGAGAAGCAATTTGTCAATAAACTGAAAAAATTCAAACTTGTTCAGAGTTGGGTGCTGCTGCTGCTGAACGATCAGTCCCCCTCGAGTCCTAAAGTGAGTGCTTTGGGACCATTGAAAGATTCTTATTGGATGACCTCAGACAACAACAGGACGTATACAACTGAAGCAGTAATATTAAGAGGAGCCCGACTATGAAGAGCTCTGAAGGTTAAGACCAGGTTTAAAATACATTCCGAAATCGACTGGTAACCAGTAACATTAAAACTGGGGTTATAGGAGCTCTTTTAACATTTCCATTATCATTTAACATGTCAAATGCTCAAAAATCACGAAGTGAACAATGACGTGTGCCTTTTACAATCTTTGATTGGCTGTAAATTAAGGAGGTGGTACTGTTCTGGTTTTTCATTAGTGCATTTGGAAAGAGGATGGAGAGAGTCATGTGGAACTGATGTTACGGCTGTTACTGGAGCCGTTTTCAATATGACCAAATATTAACTTGAATACGACGAAAAGCAATCTTTGTCTTACTGCCGCATTGTTTCCATAAGTTTCTGCAATGTCAGCAGATTTATTTCCATCCAGTGTTGCATTAATTTTTCACCAAGATCTTGCATTGATGATGGTAGAGTCTGACCGCAGCCTTCTCCAGCACATCCCAAATATCCTCAATGGGGTTCAGGTCTGGACTCTGTGGTGGCCAATCCATGTGTGAAAATGATGTGTCATGATCCCTGAACCATCTTTCACAATCTGAGCTGATGAATTCTGGCATTGTTATCTTGGAATATGCCTGTGCCATCAGGGAAGAAAAGCCCATTGATGGAATAACCTGCTCATTCAGTATATTCAGGTATCAGCTGACCTCATTCTTTGAGCTCATACTGTTGCTGAACCTAGACCTGAACCTGGACCTGAGCAACTGCAGCAACCCCAGATCATGACACTGCCCCCACAGGCTTGTACAGAAGCACTATGATGCTGCATCACTTTATCTGCCTTTCTGCCACATTTCTTCCTGAAAGACGATGGGTCTCCACTATCCTTCCAGTTTTTAATAATGCAATGGACAGCTCTAAACCCAATTTTAGTAGTTTCTGCATCTTCTTTGATGTCTTCTCCGCTTGTTGCATGCCAATGATCCGACCCTTCTCAGACAGACTAACATCTTTCCCACCACCACGGGATGTCTTTTTCCACATGGTTGTTTAAGAAATGAGAAGCAACTCATTGCATCAGTTGGGGTTAAATAACTTGTTGCCAGCTGAAAGATAATCGCCCATGCAGTAATTATCCAATTGGAGGCTCCTACTATTTGCTTAGTAAATCCAGGTGGGGACTTTGTTTTGGTCAGACAGTGTACAGTTCAAGAAAAGCTGACCAGACAGAAAGGCTAACAAGGCAGTGGAAGGTCCAGTGGCAACTCTGAGAGAAAAAACAAAGCTTATAAACAATAAAAGATTAGTCAATTATGAAAAATTTGTCCCAGACCTACCAGCCCTAATACTGTACCCCGATGGGTACATCAGGAGGAAATCTGTGGTACTACGTCTTGAATACATTGTCTAAAACACAATAAATTCAATACATTGTGACGAGAACCCAAGGGTCGACCCGTCGACCTTCAGTTGGTGGGTAACTGTTATCCCTCTTTACTGTACAGCTATCCCCACAGGTAGCATCACATCATGTGACAGGGACCTGCAACAAGCATGAAATGCCGTTGTTGGATCCCTGATTCCTTCATGTCAGAGAGATACTGAGGCCCAAATCATCCCTGATGTGTCCATCAATGTGAATGATTGTTGACCCGTTACCTGCAGGTCAGCCTTCACCTCCTCTCTCTCTAACACCAGATCATACAGTTGACAGGACAGTTCTGGATTGCTGCCGGATGGTTTGTTGCGTTTAACTACAGCCCTACATTTTATTAGACGCAACTATAACCCAGTGACAGCTGCCAGGAGGAATTCCTGTCCAGAAACACACCTCAGCTGGTCATGAAGCTCAGACGACTTTATATATTTTTAATTGACGGCTGAATGAGCCGAGCAGGGAATGAGCTGATTCTGTTATACATAATTCATGCTCACCCGAGTGAGTAAAATGGTTCTGCTTCAGCTACAGAGTGAGAAAATTGGTAAGAACCTCCAGAGAGAAACTCAGACTGCTCGCAGTTCTACTAATGCCGCTTTCCTACCTACTTAGCCGGAGCCTCATTGGGCCGACACCACAGTTTCCTTTGTTTACATTACAGTTACTTCACTGTGGGCGGGGTCGTCATGGCGAGGTTTTGTGAAGTCATTTGTTTGCCACCCACACACTGAACAACAGTGGAGGAAGTTGAGCTGGTGGTTTACCTGTTTTTTGTTTACCGTTGATCGTGGTGGTGACTTTCGGGATTCTATCTCTTCTGTTTTGCTGTGCTTCACTGTTGCTAATGCTTTCTCTGCTTGCGGCGTGATGGGGAATATGGAAAGCTGAACTTAGCGTGGTACTAACGGACTGCATCACAGCTGCTAGAATTATTCTTCGCCACTGGAAGAGTCTGTCTCAACCAGTATTTGTTGAATGGGTCAAACTGATGACAGTTAACGCCTAATAACAGCAAAGCTGAACAATAAAAGGGGCATTTTTCTGTGTCTGGAGGAATTTTCTGGTTTACATAAGAAGTGAATAGATGCCTGTAGCATATGAAGGGAGGAACATTTTCATTATGTACACTATATTGCAGAAAGTATTGGCTCACTTGCCTTGACTTACATATGAGCTTAAGTGACATCCCATAGGGTTCAATACGACGTTGGTCCACCTTTGCAGCCAGAACAGCTTCAACTCTTCTGGGAAGGCTGTCCACAAGGTTTAGGAGTGTTTATGGGAATCTTTGACCATCTTCCAGAAGCACATTTGTGAGGTCACACTGATGTTGGACCAGAAGGCCTGGCTCTCAGTCTCCGCTCTAATTCATCCCAAAGGTGTTCTATTGGGTTGAGGTCAGGACTCTGTGCAGGCCAGTCCAGTTCCTCCACACCAGACTCTGCATCCAGGTCTTTATGGACCTGCTTTGTGCGCTGGTGCACAGTCATTTTGGAAGAGGAAGAGACCAGCTCCAAACTGGTCCCACAAAGTTGGGAGCATGGAATTGTCCAGAATGTCTTAGTATGCTGAAGCATTCAGAGTTCCTTTCACTGGAACTAAGGGGCCAAGCCCAGCTGCTGAAAAACACCCCCACACCATCACCATAACCCCCCCTCCACCAAACTTTACACTTGGCAAAATGCAGTCAGACAAGTACTGTTGTCCTGGCAACCGCCAAACCCGGAGTCCTCCATCAGATTGCCATGATGGAGAAGCGTGATTGGTCCCTCCAGAGAACGCCTCCACTGCTGCTGAGTCCAGTGGCGGCTGCTTTCCACCACTGCATCCACGCTTTGCATTGCACTTGTTGATGTATGGATGGATGCAGCTGCTCCACCATGAAGCTCTCTGTCACTGTTCTTGAGCTGATCTGAAGACTACATGAAGTTTGGAGGTCTATAGTGATTGACTGCAGAAAGTTGGTGACCTCTTTGCACTCTGTGCTTCAGCATCCGGCTCATTCTGCAGAAACATGCATTTTTCTGTCCCTAGCCTTTAAAGAAATATTACTCTTGAAAAAAAAAATTTTTTTTTTTTCAAATTTTCAAATTTTTTTTTTACTTTAAAAACATTATTTGAACTTTTACACCATTTGGAGCCATCAGCTTGGTAATATTTGCCTTTTATTCAATTATCTAGAACCCCAGCCACCACAAAAGTGCTTGTCCCCACAATCATTTATGGGGAGAAAGTGCTGTATATTGAGTTTTAAAAATGTATTTTTCTCCCTTTAACAATGTAAAAATGTATAAATAACTATTAGATATATAATGTAAATGATGTATTAAAACAAATTGTCAAGGAAATATTATGAAATATATTTCAAAAGTATTTGTCCCCCACAGTCATGTCACTGGTGTTATACCATGCAACAAAAGTCTTTTATTTTGGAAAAAGAAATCACACGACATAATGTAGTGAATAGGTTAATGATTAACAACATTTGGTGTCATGCTCTGCAGCAGCCATTTTATAAAATGCATTTTTCATGAAAAATCATGAAAAATTGTCACTTGTGTTACCTTCTTTATGGGAAACACCAATGAGAATCAATAGATCAGTAATAAATAAGCATCTTTTGTCCTGTTTGTGTCACTGGTATTACTGAGGTTTTCCTTTATATTAATTCATATAATGGGTCATATTTCACATAATAATAATTTTACAAACAATTTTTGCTTTACTCATAGGTTAAGATTTTAAGGACTACATCCTTCAATGTTTATACTGGAATTTTATTATTTTCTTTTTTGTGGCAAAAACATTGTTGTGCAAACGAATAAAAGTCTTTCAGCCACACTTTTAACAGACCTTAACAAATTTATGAAATACAATCTCTTTATGGCTTTGAATTATTATAATTCTTCTCTGACTCTGATCACATGTGCTGAAAAAAAAACAAACAAATAAAATTGTCCCAGACACATTAGAGCACCTTTCCCATGAACAGTGGACCAAAATACCTGTCAGCAGGTGTAGACGTCTTTTTGAACAGTCTTTTTTTAAAAACTTCAATGACAGCAAAAGATGACATGGTTGGGAGTCGCAGCCATGACTCATCCTGTGATGTCAGATTCTGGCCAATGCAATCTTCAGAATCCCAACAGAGTAGGTACGAAAAGTACAGTACCCGGGAAAAAAGAAAGGTGAACACAATCAAATCAGGTGGTGTGGCCCTGGGCTGGGCTACGTAGATGCTCGGGTGAAAGGGGAAACTTTCACACACATTAGAGAAAAATCTATATCGTTGAGTGAAGAGATTTTTATATTTGTAGCATCACAGATGTGTCTGGTGTCATGTTGCAGTCTGGTTCGGGTCGTTCACACTGACCTTGACATCAGTCGTATGCTTGGGATGGATGGAGCAGCCACATGAGTGGGTGAAGTCAGTTTTTATAGCACTTACTAAAAAACCTGCATTGCTCTGAATAGTTAAGTATATGGAAAAAAAACAGTAAAACTGCAAAACAGACACAAAATACAAGCATCAAATTTCACTCACGGGTTTAAATACCAAGGAAAAACATAAAAATCCATTTACCATTTGACTTCCTCGTTGGCTTTCCTTTCTTTTTCTCCTCTACGGTCATTCCCTTTTAATGTGTTTTATGGATCAAGACAGTTTACCTTCTACAGAAATTCAGATTAAAGACTAAGTGAATCCTACAAACCTGACAGGTCATCTTCCACCTCATCAATAAATTAGTAATACACCTGTCAGTGTAGTGCATTCACAGATTGGAGACTTCATCTGCCAGTCCTGCTCCGTCTGCAGCAGCTCTGCTTCTTGCACTTTGCAGTTTAGGATTACAGTTTGTTCTTTTCTTTTCTTTTCTTCTCTTTCTTTTCCTCAGCACTGTGGAAACTCAGGAGATGGTGTCGCGTCTTGGTGTTTCACTGTGATGATTTTCATCAGTTGGTGCTGGTAACTAGCCCACATTAGACACTATCTCGGCTGGCCCTTAGCCCTAAAATGCTAATAAGCATCTCTCTAGTCGCTTTCCCACTGAAATTAACGGGTCCATGTTGGTTTTTCAAACCCAAGTTCATGCTCTTTATAATCAGCATTAGGCTTCTTTCCTATTGGCAAAAGAAGTGGGGTTTGATCCCCGCTGGCAAACTGCGTGGCGCCTGTCCCCACCGCTGCACGTCTGTACCATCACGCTGGGTTGGCAGTGATGATGTCATCCTTGCAACAGAAACAAGGAAAGTAAACACTGGAGAGCGAGTCAGCGTGCTTCCTTGTTGCACCTTTGTCCATCCTCAAAATGGATGAAAACCAGCGGGTGATTTTCTAGAGCAAATGGAACGTAGGTGACGTGAACTTGTGGCCAAAGCAGAGTTGTTATACCTTTAATGAGACGCGACAGCTGTGATGTCATGATGTAGTCACGTATCGCCCAGCGCCATCACGTCCATGGCAGTTTGGTCCGCTGTTGCAGGTACGCTGAAAACGCTGCCTCGTTGCAGCAGAGCGGTTGAGCGCAGCGCTTTTTTGACAAAGCTCGTTATTAATCGCCGCAGCTCATCAGCTGACTTTAGGTGGTGGAAGAGAAGTAAACTTCTGTAAGTAGCTTCCAAGTCTGAGGAGAAGCAAAATCACATACGCAGAGTGAACGGTCTCGTGGACGATTCTGGTGTGAACAAGGTGCTTAAACGAAAAAACAAAGTCACTTTACATCCTGGTGTTTCCAGCACATTTTAACTGAGGTCCTATACACACTCAAAAATAGAGGTACCAGTTTGTACTTAAAAGGGTCCAAAGCTTGTCGCTGGGGGTGTTCCTTTTGAAAGACATTTCTGTTCCTCCGGTCCTGGTCCATTTTTGTACCTTATCAAGCTGTATGAGTTAATAAAGTACAATTAAACCAATTAAAAATGATGAATAAAAGTCAATAAAATAGAGATTATGACAACAATCAAAGATGCTAATAATAAATGAATAATTATTATATAAATATTAGGCCAAACACATATATGATTATACATATAATTATTACTATTATGAAAACCATAACATAATTACTATAATTATACTACTGTTTAGAAGTACTACTGTCAGCTCAGCAGGCTGATAAACTTAAAGGGACTTGAGGCAGGAATTTGAATAAAACCAAATATGCATGTCCATTTTTTTCATACTAATGGGTGATGAAGCGCTAAATACCAAAAATAACGTTTCCACCCATGTTTCTCTCCGTTGCCTTGAACAGGCTGTGTGCTGCTAAATGCGCTGCAATTCAGTGTCTGAATTTCCCGTGTCGTCAAATGACGCTACATCCGCAGTTTTGATGCAGGAAAAAGACGGTCGCGTTAAATTAAAACACTGTAAGCGATAGTTATGGATTTTTCTGCAGTCAGAAAACGATCCAGATCAACTGAAAGACACTAAAACGTGTAACTACGAAGAAAAAGGTGAGTAAACAACATTATAGCTTCAGTTTGTGCTCCCGTGACGGCTTGGCTCGTGGCTGCAGTTACCTGAAGCGCCAGTCGCAGCAGTCGTGAGTTTCGTTTCTTAATTTTGCCTCAAGTCCCTTTAACACTGTTCAACATAGGCGCTGATTTCAGAACCCGAACCCACACATACACAGGATAATAAAATATATATATATTATACGCACACACACAGGATAATAAAATATATATATATTATACGCACACACACAGGATACATTCTATACACACACACACACACACACACACACAGAATAATAATATATTTATATTATACGCACACACACACAGGATAATAATATATCGCAATATATATTGTAACCAGATTATACCAAAATATAGATTTGAGGCTATATCGCCCAGCCCTACCGATCTGTTGATACCCATCTGGGGTAAAACAATAATCCTAAATAGGACAGACCAAGGCGTTTTCCAAACAGACAATTCCCTTTACACCCTGCACTGCAAATAACCTACCATTAAATACCTTTTTTTTTTTCCCTGAGTGCACTACAATAGCTATTTCAAAGCTGAAATTTAAACAAATCCTGGGGGGCCCTGGACCCCCTAGAGGGGTCGGGTGTTTGTCACCTTTTTCATCTCTGAGTTTGCAGGTCTGTGTTTTCCTGTAGCTGATAACCACACTGACAAATTCTTACAGAGTAAAGCTAACTATTCAGTCATCTTAAAAGTGGAAAATGGTCACATTTTTCTTCTTTTTTACACAGCAGCTTGCTGCAATGATGTGAATTATTATAATTATATTATTCATGTGGTTTCTTGTCCTGCCAAAAGTATGTCTTGCCCACAGCAGCCCTTTGAGCCAATGGAGGATGAGGACTATCAGGTCCTTTTCACTTTCAATGAGAGCATTAAGGTTTAATGTGTGAAAAAAGCCCAAAAATCCATTTAGGGCGCATTCACACCAGCCTTTCTGATTCAAATCCAAGTCTGTTCAGAAAGTTCACTTTGTTTGGGGAATTGTGAATGTGCAAATGGATTCTGATTCAGATCAAAGAAGTGAACTAAGTTTACCTACAAACGCATGTTTCAGTTCGCTTCAAGTGGCCCAAATACTGGAAACGGGCAACAAAACACAGTTCAATGTGAGTGAACACAACTAAAACATACAGAAAGTTTGGGATATTTGGCTTTCTGTATGATGTCAGAATAAACCTAAAATCCACTACAACCTTTCCATGTGAACTGAATTAGACTTTCTCTAAACTTAACAATGAATGTGTACATTGTTCAATGGTGAAATATTTATTGCACATCATGCTGTTCTGTAAAAAGATGACTGACAGCAAAAAACAATACAAAAGTAGTGTCTAACTGTGAATTGACCTAAAAATTCTGGTTTTAATGACATCTTGTTTCTAAACAATCCTTATCATCATCCTGTTCACATTTAGATTACATCACCAAACACGACTATTAAAAAAAAAAAAAAAAAAAGTACGAGCGTATTACAACATTGAATTTCCCTTCTAGGATAAATAAAGTATTTTTCATTTCATTTAATTTTATTATTAAGACATTGTCATTTTATATTTAAATATACTGTATATATACCACATCACAATTCCAGTCAAATGTCCAACATTCATCATATAATATCAATGAGGTGTGAACATTTTACATTGTCCTTAAATTATAACAAAAAGTTAAGTATCCCTAACTTTTTGTGGGCAGGTGGGGGTGTGGTGTGTGTGTGTGTGTGTGTGTTTGAGATGATGGGCGACTCTGAATGGGAGAAAAGGCCCATGATCAGACATGGAAAAACGCGGTAAAGGTTCTGAAATAAGGATCTGATGCAGCTGCATGTTTTGTGCTGATGTGGTGGGAACAGAAGTAGCCCTGCACGAACAAATGAATACGTTTTCTTATTCATTGGTTAGTAATTCTTGATGCAACACTCTCTGGCAGAAAGAGGAACAACGGTCCAATGTGAGTAAATAAGTGCTGTGTGAATGCAATCTTGGTCTGAAAGCAAAAAAGCTGCAACCCAACTGAGATGAGTCCCCAGTTGTACCAAGTCTAGTGGACTATCTGGTGTGAATATGTCCTAGGGTGCATTCACACCAGGAAGGTCAGCTAGACTCAGTCCTATTGGAGACTCGGCTCACTTTGTGGGTGGGATTGATCTCCCGGACCAAGATCGTGTTCACGCTGCACTTTAGCCAAACGAGCCGGAGTCTGTTTTTTTTACTTTAATGCAGTACTGGTCTACTGTGCGGGCACATCAGGGAGCCTCCATTTCAAAACTAATTACATTAAAACTGCATTATTTTTGTGGGTACTTACTAGAAACCGGGATGTTTTCTTCTGACCATATATCAATTAAAACTTTCATGTCGTCGCCACTCCACATTTGACCACGAGCCATTTCTAAAGAACTCCTTCATGTGTGTTTGTTTTGGTAGCATTTACCAAAAATGCCCAACATTACAGTATGAACTATAATATTACCCACAATGCCATGCAGTGTGGCAGTTGTAATCCACTTCCTGCATTTGGTTCACTTTAATCGTACTGAGACCTGCATTTGTACAGTAGGCTATCGAGTCCGCTTGTTTGGTCTGAATTAGAGTTCGTTTGCGCAATCACAATACCCCAAATGAAGCTGACTTTCCGAGCAACCACACCCTGATTCAAATAAAAAAGGCTTGTGTGAATGCACCTTGGTGTCTGATACTGGCCAGCTAAACGTAATCTAGGGAGGAAGTTGTCCAAAAAGACCAGTTCAACCAATCTGTTGGTTGTTTTAACTAAAAAATTGGTAAGATCACTAATATTTTGGTCAAAGTGACCGATAATGGTCACTTTGACCAAAATATTAGTGATCTAACCAATTATAGTTATATAGTTATATTGTTATATATATAGTTATATATATGGTAGTTATATTCCCAACCAACCAACCAACCAAAAATTGGTTAGATCACTAATATTTTGGTCAAAGTGACCGATAATGGTCACTTTGACCAAAATATTAGTGATCTAACCAATTTTTTTGGTTAAAATAACCAAAAGATTGGTCGGACCGATAACTACGAACCAGATAGGTTGAATTCAACCAGTCTGGTTGGTAGTTATGTGTCCAACCAATACTGGTCACTTTGCCCAAAATATTGGTTATCTAACCAATCTTTTTGGTTATAAGATTGGTCTGACACATAACTACCGATCAGATTGGTTGGTTACTGTATGTTTTCAATCAATGTTTTGGTTGACTGGTCAGCCAGTCAACGTTTATGTTGACTGGCTGTATATTGTTTATGTTTAACAATATTTTGGGCAAAATGACCATTGTCGGTCATTTTAAACAAAATAATGGTCATCTAACCAATTTTTGGGGTTAAAACAACTAAAAGATTGGTTGGACAAAAACTACCAACCAGATTGGTTGAATTCAACCAATCTGGTTGGTAGTTATATTCCCAACCAATACTGGTCACTTTGACCAAAATATTTCTAATCCAACTAATCTTTTTGGTTAAAAGATTGGTAGTTATGTGTCTGACCAATCAGTTTGGTTGAATTCAACCGATCTGATTGGTAGTTACTATACTGTATGTGTCCAACCAATGTTTTGTCTGTTTTAACCAAAAGATTGGTTAAATTAACCAATATTTTTAACCAATATTTTGGTCAAAGTGACCATTATCATTCACTTTGACCAAAATATTGGTAATTTAATCAATCTTTTTGGTTAAAACAGCCAAAAGATTGTTCGGAAACATAACTTCCAACAACATTGGTTGAATTCAACTAATCTATTTTATCTATCTTAACATGTAGACTGAGGGTGATCATGTTAGTTGGGAAAAGATTAAGAGTATTGCCTTCAAAAGTAGACCAAGACCAGCCACTCCAAATGGTTGTGGAGCAGCTTGTAAATGGGTTGGGCTTTCTCAGGCAGTTTCAGCTAATTATTCTAATGGAGTGACAGGTTTTCTTTTAAAGGCTCTCTAAAACCCCTCAGAGCAAACAGTGTGGTGACACTGATGAAGACAGCTCCCCTTTAACTAGAAGAAACATACAGTTCTGGGAGGTAGTGGTGTTGGGGGGACTTCTGGTGGAAGACAGCTGACTGCATAGAGAGGGGGTTGGGGCAGCAGAAGCAAAAGCAGGCAGATGGTTTCATGTCCACCTCAGAATCAACCAGGACACGTACTATAATTTTACCCGATACATACAATAGTACATGGAAGGGGACTGGAGGTGGATGAAATGTAGAGAAACAGTGTTTAAAGCATGAATTATGGAGTAGTGAGGCAGCCCGTAAGGTTTCTGCTCTAAGAACAAAGCAGCGAGGCAGAAAAGTATGTCAGTGATGATAGCTGTTCTTCCGGGTGAGTAGGCCAGCACACTGTGTGTTTGTCAGATGAATCATCACCAAAGGAAAACAGAACAACACTTTGGTGGGACTGAACAGCTGGAAGCTGAAGGTGAGTGATCAGGAGCTGCAGAGTCCTCTCAGTTTTTTCTATCTGGATCTAAAAGCCGTGATCTAGCCTCGTTCCTGATTTATCTCCATGGAACTGCTTTTTGTTTTGCTCTCTGTCCAGATGATCCCACACCGCTTCAGTAATGTTGAAGTCCGAGCTCTGGGGAGGATTCAACGCGACATCGGACTTGTTTCATCTGATTTTCAGTCCAGTTCTCATGCCGTTTCCCTTCCTTAAGAATAACTTCTTGTCTGTTGACACACTATTTCATCCCTTGAGTTAGGAGCCGTTTTATGCTTCAGTGAGTTATAGGTAAAAAAAAAATCAACCAAAAACATTCCTCTGAAAATGTCCAGGTACTGGGACTAGACTGGAAACTAGGGAATAGGCATCCGGATCAGGACCAGGGACCAGAACTTTGGATCAGGACTGTAAAATAGGTCTTAAGATGTGACGTTGGTGTGTGATAATACGTGTGTGTGAATCCATACATCCATCTATTTATAGAGGGGTGGGGGAGAAGGGTCGAGTGAGCCCGAGTGCAAATGACTTCTGCTCCCTCACTCTCCCTCTGGGGGTCCACATGGTTACCATGGTGACAAGAAGCAGCCTGGTAATCATGTGACCCTCACAATACCTCTATGCCTATGTCTCTCGACCGCCCCTCTCTCTCTCTGACATCACACTGAGATCTGACACTCGTTTGCCCCGAGAGCAGAGAGAGGGAGAGAGAGCGGGACCACAGAAGAAGAAGATCAGACGAGCTGCTGAGCGGCTGCAGGCAGGACCACTGACCTGCCTGGGTCCCGGTCCAGGACTTCTCACTGACATGGACTGTTTGGATTTTTGCAAAGTTCCTGCAGCCAGAACCAGAACCTTTGATCCGTTCTCCGTGAGTCTAGATCAGCTCTGATTCTGGTCTCCATCACATCTCCTGTTGTTGGACAGGCGGTCCTGTCGAACCTGAGACACGAAGACCAACAAATCCTCAGAGACGAGGTTTATGGACATTTAATGTTTCTGTCAGGTTCCGGTTCTTCCTAGATTGTCCCGGTTCGGTCTCCTCGTTTGGTCCATCTGGGCTGTTAAAAGACGTTGATATGTTTTGGAAGAACACGGCCTGGTCGTGGGATGATACTGCAGGTCATGAGGATGATGATGGTGGTTTTCTGCTTGCAGCAGACCTCAGAAGGACTCCGGACTCAGTTCCAGATGCTGACCTGAACCACATCAACGGCACCAGCAGTGCCGGCACGACCAACCAGTCCAACTACACCACCTCGTCTTCAGCTGGACCCAAAGAGTCGACCCGACGTGGCCCGGCCTCCAGCCAGAACTCGGCCAACGGCAACTACAGCAGCTATGTGTCCACGGTCCACACCAGCAATCAGAACCAGGAGAACAGGGACGGCAGTGTGCAGAGGCTGATGGTGAGTACATAAAATCCTTGGATAGTTGATCAGGAATGAGGCGTCTTTTTCTCCAGAGGATGGAGGATTTGTGGTTTCAAGCTGGACAGTGTGGATCCATCTGAACCAGGAGATCACCGCCACCCCATCATCCCTACAGGAAGAGAGACGCCTGATTCCTGATTCCTACAAAATAAAAGCTAGGGATTGAAATTGGTTCTGATTTCAGATTTGGACTATTTGGTATTGGTGTTGAGTTTGTCTCAATCCTTTCCTGCCTTGGAATTACTTATGACTTTTTGACCCTGAGTATCTCCACATAATGTAAAGGAGGGATTGGGAATTGCAGCATTCCATGTAAAACAGATGGGGAGAGAATCGGGTCACAGATGATGATGATGATTGACAGTAACATCCTGACATTCCTGAGAGAAGTTTCACCTACAAATGAGGATTAATGGAGGACACGGGCAGCCTGTAAATCAGCGCGAATGAGAAAATGATGAAGCAGCACAACTTCACGTCACAGAACATGATGGTGTGGAGAGAATTGTTCCATCTTAATTTGTTTTTTTTCTGCTCTGATGAAAAACAAAAGCATGAACTGTTTTGTGATGTTCACGTGAACAAAGTCAGATCAGAAAGAACCGCATGATCAGAGTTGGATGAAGGCAGATGAAGCCAGCAGAACATTTCCTGCAGGTCAGATTCTGGTTCTGAGACTGGCCGTCAGTGTTTGTTGCAGCTTCTCTGAGACTGTTTTACTGTTTCTGTACGGAGTCATCAAATATTCAGATGTGATGAATTATAGAGTGAAGCTGCTACAGCTGTCCCCATCCACACTGAGGTACCAACCTGTCTTCATCCCTACTGAGGTACCAACCTGTCCCCATCCACACTGAGGTACCAACCTGTCCTCATCCATACTGAGGTACCAACCTGTCTTCATCCATACTAAGGTACCACATGGCCCTGTCCTCATCGATACTGAGGTACCAACCTGTCCTCATCCATACTGAGTTACAAACCTGTCCCCATCCATACTAAGGTACCACATGGCCCTGTCCTCATCCATACTGAGGTAGCAACCCCTGTCCTCATCCATACTGAGTTACAAACCTGTCCTCATCCAAACTGAGGTACCAACTGGTCCTGTCCTCATCCGTATTGAGGTACCAACCAGGCCTGTCCTCATCCCTACTGAGGTATCAACTGGGTCCTATACTTATCCAATCTGAGGTACCAACCAGGCCTGTCCTTATCCAATATGTAGAAGTGCTATTTAGTACAATGTTCTGCAGTATTGAACTGGTGCCATGGTGATGATAAAGTGAGGTGTGCAGTACTGAAGTAGGTGAGATTTTGAGCGGTCCGAGTAAGCAGGGATCGGGGGGGTGCAGTGAAGATCAGAGTGGGGCAAGTTGGGACAGAGCAGGGAGGGAGTTGAGCTTCCTCACTGCCTGGTGGAAAAAGCTGTCCCTGAGCCTGCTGGTTCTGGTTCTGGCCTGGGGACTCTGCAACCTCATCCCTGACGGCAGCAGGGTGAAGACACTGTGGGCGGGGTTGGTGGGGTCACCTGCAATCCTGGTGGCTCTGCAGGTGAGGTGGGAGTGGTAAATGTCCAATAGAGAGGGGAGGGGGACACCGACGATGTGGCTCATGACTAGCCCCTCGAAGCACTTCATGATGATGGGGGTGAGTGGTAGTCATTGTGGCAGGTGGGGGACAACTTCTTCGGTACAAAGAAGCGAGCAAAGAAGTTGTTCAGCTGGTTCAGCGGAGTTGTCGCAGGTCTGTGGTGGGTGGGGCGGTGGGCTTGTAGTCCATGTTGGTCTGGATGTCCTGCCACAGGTTCCTGGAGTCTCTGCTGTCCCTGAAGCGGTCAGCGATCCTCCTGGAGTGCTCTCTTGACCTCTCTGATCCCCCGTGACAGGTTGGTCCTGGCTGTCCTTAGGCTCACCTCATCCCCAGCTCTGAAGGCAGCACTCCGAGCCTTCAAGAGCATGTGGACTTCCCCTGTCAACCAAGGTTTCTGAGTGGCCCGGATGGAGATGGTTCTGGAGACCATGACAGTCATAGCCTCATGTAAGCCATGACGGTCTCGGTGTACTCCTGAAGGTCTGCGATGTTGTCGTAAGTGGCTGCATGTCTGAACATGCTCCAGTTGGTGGTGGAGAAACAGTCCTGGAGAGCCTCTGATGACCCTCTGGCCACACCCGGATCTCCTTCTTGGCAGCTTTAGTCACCTTAACCAGCGGTCTGTATGCAGGGATTAGCATAACAGTGGAGTGGTCTGAGGCTCCAAGGTGGTGGAGGGAGAGGGCTTTGTAGGTTCCCTTCTGAGTAGTGTAAACATTGTCCGAGATGTTACTTCTTGTAGGAAAGTTGACATGTCCATGTAGTTGTGGAAACACACTCTTGGGATTGGCATGGTTGAAGTCCCCAGCCAAGGTGAAGAAGGCATCAGGGCGGGCTGTTAGCTGCTCATTGATATGCTGGTGGAGTTCGTTTAGTGCCTCACTCCTGTTGTTAGCACAGCTGAGAGGGATGTAGACTGCTGCTAGCAGGATAGCAGTACATTCCCTGGGCAGGTAGAATGGCCGGCACTTGATGATTATAAACTCCCCCAATGGCGAACAGTGTCTGCAAACCACCACAGCGTCATGGCACCAGACATCATTGATATAAACACACAGTCCCTCGCCACAAGTTTTCCCCCCCTCCACGAGAGCTCTGTCCACCCGAAAGCATGTTAGCCATTTTGCTAGCTAGATAGCATGGTCCGGGATGCTGTCGATGAGCCAAGTTTCCACAAACACAAGGGAACAGCACTCACCCACAGACTTGCAGTGTCTCTGGAGTAAGTGGATGTGGCCCAGTTTGTTGTCCAGCGATCGTACGTTGACCAGGGTAATGGACGGGATAGCCGCCTGGTGTGGTCTGGCGGCTAATCTAGCTCGGATACCACCACGCTTTCCCCTCTTCTGCCTCCTCAGGTTCCGTCCGTGGCGCCTCCACTGCGGGCTTGGCGCAGCTGTGGGGTTGGGGATTGAGCGGGCCTCCGAAGCAAACTGTAGTCCCGTAGTGTCTTCCATATCTGCCGGAGTTATGTCCGTGTTTCTGCAGATGCTGAGCAGAAACTCTTGGGAGTATTTGCACTTGTAGATGTGAGGGTGTGATGATGATGATGATGATGAACAAACACACACAGACTTTTGGAAGTCTGCCACAATGCCACACTGTTTTGTCGGGAGCAAGCGGAGCCACTGCGTGTACAGGCGGCGCTATCTGAGGTACCAACTGGGCCCTGTCCTCATCCATACTGAGGTACCAATCCAGGCTTAATGTTAGACCCCAGCACCATAAATAACACTATTGAGGACAGACAGGGTGGGATCATCATCCACACAGGATGAGTAGTGTGGAACAAAAAACTGTTTTAAAAGAGGATAATGATGTGAAAATATAAACAAATATCATTGTCCATGTAAGGATTTTTGCGCAGCAGTTGTGCATGCTTTTATTTTAAGCCAGCTCGATGTAATGTGCTGTATGCTGACATCACCCATTACATTTTATCCCGACTGCAACTTGGACAAACAGCACGGCTTTTGACAGCAGCCAGGAATCATGATCCCATCACCCCCATTCTAGCTTCTTTTCACTGGCTCCCCGTTCATTTTAGGATTCATTTTAAAATGTTATTCATTTCTAAAGCTTTCATTGACTGAGGGCCTGCTCCTGCTTTAGGAACCTAGGACATGACTGAAACCCAGTGGTGACAAAGCTTTCTCAGTGATGGGCCGAGACTCTGGAATGCCCTGACACCCCATGTGAGCTCTGCCCCCACAGAAGAGTGGTAATGGACGGCCGGCTATCCCGACCACGCCGGCTGTCATGTCCCGTCTTACGACACCTTTTTTTCCCTTGCCTTTTAACACTGCAAGTGTTGTGTGGTCCTCTGTATTATTTTATTTTGTTTGAATTTTTTATGTTTTTATATATTGTGCTTTATTTATTTTATTTCTGGGAATTTTTTTTGGGTGCAGCACTTTTGGACAGTTTGTTGTTTAAACATGTTATATATATATAAAGTGATGGGATTGGATTAGTGGTGATTTGAGATGGGAGAGGAGGATGGAATGATTCATGATGCATTCCAGGAAACTTTATTTTTCTTTTTATAAATTACTTTTAACAATTAAAACTCTAAATCAGGGGTGTCCAGCTCTGGTACTTGAGAGCCACAGTCCTGCAGGTTTTCTATGCCTCCCTGCTCCAGCACACCTGACTCAAATTAAAGTCATTGTGCAGAACTTCATGGGCTGTTAGATTCATTTGATCGTGTCAGGTGTGTTGGAGCAGGAAGGGAGAGAAAACCTGCAGGACAGCGGCCCTCGAGTGCTCTAAACCAACATTTTTTTGCCCACATATGTTCTTCTAAATCTAAAATGCATGTAGAAGGTCGACCCTTTTAATCAGTCAAAATTCAGACATCATGTTTTCAGAACAGCCTCAGTTATTTATGTGGAATAGGGCTGCCACAAACAATTATTTTGATAATTGACTTCCGATTATTATGTCGATTAATCGACTTATTGGATCATACAAAAACTGTAGCATATTTACAGTACCAGTCAAAATTTGGACACTTTCTGATTGAATCTAATCAAAAAACATTCAAATTTTTGACTGCTAGTGTGTGTTTATTTATGTCAATAAACAATTCAAGAAAAGATGACCAGGCAGAAAGACAGACAAGGCAGCGGGCGGTACAGTGGCAATTTTAAGAGGAAAAACAAAGCTTAAAGACAATAAATGATTAGTCGATTTTTAAATTAGTCGCCGAATATTTTGATGGTCAACGATTAGTTGATTAATCGACTAATTGACCCATGGCTAAGCCACGCCCCTTCCACTCACTCGGACAAACAATCAACATTTGGTGACAGGCGCTATGTGACGTCTCGGGAGATGACAGCTGTCAACACAGACAGGAGACGCGGGATAAGACAGAGACCATGACAAGATAAATAAATAAAAAAAAACCAAACAAACAAAAGACACATTGTTCAAAAGTCTGAAACTGCGAGTCAAAATCAAGCCTGTGAATCTCTGGAATGAGACGAGTGTCGCTCCCTCAGTTTCTTACACAAACTACTGCACAGCTGCCGGTGTTGTGCCAAAATGTGATCTGCCAAAAACTGATTAATCAGCCGCGGGAGCGGAAGAGAGTCTGGGTGCAGCTTGGAAGCCAGAGGCGTGTCGTTACCCACGTTACTACACCACACCTGTACTACACCACACCTGTACTACACCACACCTGTACTACACCACGCCTATACTACACCACACCTGTACTATACCACACCTGTACTACACCACACCTGTACTACACCACACCTGTACTACACCACACCTGTACTACACCATACCTATACTACACCACACCTGTACTACACCACACCTGTACTACACCACACCTGTACTACACCACACCTATACTACACCACACCTGTACTAGACCACACCTATACTACACCACACCTATACTACACCACACCTGTACTACACCACACCTATACTACACCACACCTATAGTACACCACACCTGTACTACACCACACCTGTACTACACCACACCTGTACTACACCACACCTGTACTACACCACGCCTATACTACACCACACCTATAGTACACCACACCTGTACTACACCACACCTGTACTACACCACACCTGTACTACACCACACCTTTACTACACCACACCTGTACTACACCACACCTATACTACACCACACCTGTACTACACCACACCTGTACTACACCACGCCTGTACTACACCACACCTGTACTACACCACACCTGTACTACACCACGCCTGTACTACACCACACCTGTACTACACCACACCTATATTACACCACACCTATACTACACCACACCTGTACTACACCACGCCTGTACTACACCACGCCTGTACTACACCACACCTGTACTACACCACACCTGTACTACACCACACCTGTACTACACCACGCCTGTACTACACCACGCCTGTACTACACCACACCTGTACTACACCACACCTGTACTACACCACACCTATACTACACCACACCTGTACTACACCACGCCTGTACTACACCACACCTGTACTACACCACACCTGTACTACACCACACCTATACTACACCACACCTATACTACACCACACCTGTACTACACCACACCTGTACTACACCACACCTATACTACACCACACCTGTACTACACCACACCTATACTACACCACACCTGTACTACACCACACCTATACTACACCACACCTGTACTACACCACACCTGTACTACACCACACCTGTACTACACCACACCTGTACTACACCACGCCTGTACTACACCACGCCTGTACTACACCACGCCTGTACTACACCACACCTGTACTACACCACACCTGTACTACATCACACCTATACTACACCACACCTGTACTACACCACGCCTGTACTACACCACGCCTGTACTACACCACACCTGTACTACACCACGCCTGTACTACACCACACCTGTACTACACCACACCTGTACTACACCACGCCTGTACTACACCACGCCTGTACTACACCACAGCTGTACTACACCACAGCCTGTACTACACCTCACCTGTACTACACCACACCTGTACTACACCACGCCTGTACTACACCACACCTGTACTACACCACACCTATACTACACCACACCTGTACTACACCACACCTATACTACACCACACCTGTACTACACCACACCTGTACTACACCACACCTATACTACACCACACCTATACTACACCACACCTGTACTACACCACACCTATACTACACCACACCTGTACTACACCACACCTGTACTACACCACACCTATACTACACCACACCTGTACTACACCACACCTATACTACACCACACCTGTACTACACCACACCTGTACTACACCACACCTATACTACACCACACCTGTACTACACCACACCTGTACTACACCACGCCTGTACTACACCACACCTATACTACACCACACCTATACTACACCACACCTGTACTACACCACACCTATACTACACCACACCTGTACTACACCACACCTGTACTACACCACACCTGTACTACACCACAGCTGTACTACACCACACCTGTACTACACCACACCTGTACTACACCACACCTGTACTACACCACACCTATACTACACCACACCTGTACTACACCACACCTATACTACACCACACCTGTACTACACCACACCTGTACTACACCACACCTGTACTACACCACACCTATACTACACCACACCTGTACTACACCACACCTGTACTACACCACGCCTGTACTACACCACAGCTGTACTACACCACACCTGTACTACACCACACCTGTACTACACCACACCTGTACTACACCACACCTGTAGCTGACCTCTTATGTACCATTACTAAAGTACAAAAACTAGCACGTTTGTCTTAAAATAACTTAAACTAAAGTTAGGGATGTTAAATGAGTACAGCGCAAATTCCAGCTTTTTTCCAGAAGTTTGCCCCCTCTGGTGACATGTAGAAGTGATGCTAGCATCATGCACACGCACAAGTTGCTTCGACTGCATTGGTCTTCTTTAGTTTAACTGTTTCACCCACATTACACTCAGTCTGAGCCCAGAGTTTGAGCCACAATGTCTACTGAAGTAATAAAGTTACAAATCTGCAAGTTGTTTATGATTTGATCGTTGAGTAAACTGATAGACTGTATACTAATGCTAACAACAGGCTAATGCTGGCTTATAGATCAAATATCCAAATTCACAGGCTGAGACCACGATTACCTTATAAAATTACCTCATCAACTAAATTTAACAAATGGCTAGAGTGTACCTCGTCCCCGGGTACAGTCATATGGCTGTGATACTGCTACATTTACATGCTAAAAACTTAGCATTGCATCCTTATTTCCGTCATACATCACATTTACTTTGTTAGGAAGAAGAAAGCCAACTGTGGCTCTGTTCTATTCCCAGACTGGATCGAAAGCTCCCTCCAATTAAAAAACGAAAGAAAAAAAAAGCTGCTCAGTTGTTTACTCCCGTCTTACTCCGGTGCTGGTGTAGTGGTCAACACCGGTCAGACTCCAGTTTGGCTTCTCTTCGTCTCACAAAACAAAACTTTTCTTCTTTGTCTTACTGGGGTCTGAGTTGCGGTTTAAGAGGTACCTGCTCTCCATCTTTTAGCAGCAGTCAGTGTTGTCTCAACATGAACAGACCTGCGATGACAGAATGCACGACACTGGTGCAGCCAGACGAACGAGAAGGCGCAGCTCGTCTCCCCCACATGCGCCCCCTCAAGGCGTCGTACCTGAAGCTCTCGCATTCAGCATTCAGAAACCGTATTAGCGACCACCACAGTGAAGAAAGATCAGTCAGTCTACACATCAGGCAATTGTAAGAGCATGTGCAGGAAAGAAAAGATTTAACACTCAAACTTGCGCAATGCACCTTTAAGGATAACTTTATATTTCTTTCCAGCAAAGTGACAACATGTTGCCTCAAATACGATGTTGCCTTACCTTAGAACAGATGTAGACATCCTTGTTAATTTTATCCACATTCAGTTGATCTTGTGTTCTGCTACATAACTTTATCCAAAGCAGACACTTTTCTCATTTGAGATGTGGCTTGGGGAAAGGTACAAATACACCCCGTCACCTAGGATACCTAGTGTCAGAGTTGCATGTACCCCATGCACACCGTTTGACCATTTTAAACAAAAAAAAACTCATAAAGACATAAAAACAGACTAACTTCAATGCGCTTCAATGGACAATCAAACGGAGAATGTCCGAGTGTATATGGAGCCGAGGTCATGCCGCTCTACTTCCGCATCATGGGACCAAAGAGATGAAAAAATGTGAATGGAAGTCAATGAGGAGAAAATAATTGTCTTCTGGTCCCCGTCGTTCTCTGTCCTGGATTCCAGATATGTTGGTTTTGGATTTAAATGAACATTTTTCGTGCAAAGAAAAAATAGAATACCGCGAAGATTTTCCATAATTTCAGGATTTACTTGAAGCCGCTTTGTGGCCGACTCCTCTCGCCGCAAGTGATGACGTCGCTCCCTGCGACAGGCGTGAACGGGACTGGACGTGTAATGGAAAGACTCAACATTTCCTGACTTAAAACGCTTTTCACCTCTGTTCATGCTCTTTTTCCTGTTCTTGAAAAAAAAAGTAAAAGTCTGTGACGTCCCGGAGTAAAATCACAACGGTAGCGTACTCGAGCAGCTGGTGACGCATGTCGGTTGCGACGAGAGCTGTAGTCCACACAGAGGCTTCAAGTAAATCCTGAAACAATCTAAGATCTTTGTGGTATTTTTATCTTTTCTTTGCACGAAAAAATTTAATTTAAATCCACAACCAACATATCTACAAAGGGCAGAGAACGACTGGGACCAGAAGATAATTATTTTCTCCTTATCAACTTCCAAGCCAAGCCAACTTTATTTCTATAGCACTTTACAACAGCCTTCACTGAACAAAGTGCTGAACAACAAAGAAACCAAAACATTAAAATTATAATAGACATAAAATCAGATAAAAAGATAAAAATAAAAGAGAGTAACATTAAAAACAATAAAAGCAGACAAATTAGCAATTAATTCATATTTTTTCGTCTCTTAGGTCCCATGATGCGGAAGTAGATGGGCGTGACTTCGGCTCCCTATTGGATTAGCTGTACGCACTGTGATTGGTTAATCGCATTTGGGGGTGTGGTTTAGCCATAGGTCAATTGTGGCAGCCCTAATGTGGAATAAATAGCACAGTCAGTACCACAAACCAGAACTTTGTAGAAATGAGACACAGATGAAAAGTGACCAAGTCTGTCATCTGCTTGTCTCAAGTCTCAGCTTTCAGGAGAAAAATGTTGGCACTGAAACAAACACACAACAGAAACTATTTACATGTTTACACTTTTTCCTACATTTGTGTTTTTTTTTCCTTCATTTAGCGACTGTCCTCACAAAACCAGCTCAGCTGCATCAGAGAGCGCTTCTTTATTTCCCTTCTTCTCAGACACACGTAGAACTTTCTGCTCTCTTGTTGATCTTCGGCTGCTCCTGATTGGACGTTATTGATCAGATTGATAACACCGTGACCCTGGAATGACTCGGACCTGGTCTCAGGGCTCAGGTCTGAACCAGGTCCAGGGTTCTGGGAAAGTCCTCACAAAGACAGCAGGACAGTGTGTGTATGTTCAGGAAGTGTGTGTCTTATCGCAGCGACGCACACACTGTTTTTGTGTTTTTATGTGTGTGTGAGTGTGTGTGTGTTTCCTGCTATTATTCTGGCTGCTGGTTCCCACACACACATCCAGTCCACCTCTGAGCCCTCGGATCTCTGGTTACTACGTCTCCTGGACCCCGCAGACCTGGGCTAAACCTGATTCTTGGACCTGTTTAGACCCGGTTGTTTCTGAGAGTCCAGTTTGGACTGTAGCACCGGGACCTGCACTGTCTCGGTTCTGGTCTTGGGACATCCAAAACTGGATTAGATCTGCTTCTGATTCTGTGGACCTGCATCTTGGCTGGACTGTTGGATCTGGTTCTGTGAGTCGGGGTCTGCAGCAGGATCAGATGGACCCGTGGTTCTGCAGAACTTGAGCGGAGACCGGAGCCATGCACACCATCCACCGCCTGTGTCGAGTCTGCATCGGACAGAACCTGCCGCAGGTCTGAGACGCTCTGCTTATTGATTACACTGATCAGGTTTATGGATGGGGGGGGGGCTGCTGGGTCAGATCTGGTCTGGGGGTACTAGGACGAGCAGAATCACGTAAAGTTCAGAACAGCGATACTCTGAAGGGACTCCGGTGGGACAAAGTTCTGCTGGGAACGACAAACCTGAACAATCGCACACATCACGAGGAAACTAAAACAGCAGGAAACAATCGGCTTGTCTGATTGGCTGAGTGCTGTGATGTCACTGCTGCCTGTTTGTCATTTCCCTGCAAAACCACCAGAGTTTCCTCTTATGCATGTGTGTGTGAGTGAAATAAATCTTTAATATCCTCATCTTAAGACAGCTGCATTTGTGTTGTAGTGTGTGTTTGTGTGTGTGTGCGTGTGAGATGTTTGATATTGCTCATGTGTGTGATGTCCATCAATAATTCACACACATTAAAACTGAATGATTTAGCTGAAAAACTGGATGTGACAGCACACAGAGTGTGTGTGTTTCTGTGTGTGCGTGTGTGTGTGTGTGTGTGTTTGTGGTCCGGACTCTTCTAGCCTTGCGCATGCTTGGTGGTGCTGATCCGGTTCTGGTGGTTAGATGTGTTAATGTGACAGCAGGGCTCCTGTTCTCTGTTGTGATGGAGATCGATCAGCGATGTGGCAGCTGCAGAGCTCTGCTGTTGTCTCATTGATGCACAGATTGATCGTATCGATCAGCAGTTAGGCAGCGGCAGTAAAGTGGTGCCACCACATCAGCAGCAATAACCCAGAAACTGTGAGCAGAGAGGTGGAGAGCTGAGCTCCAGCTTGTCCCCCGGAGAGGTGGAGCTGCCTTACAGACTGCACTGAGGGATTACAGATACACATCGGGCTGGACAATATGGCTAAAAGATAAAATCTCAGTTTTTTTTTCTTTTTGTTAATTCTTTATGATTTTTTCCCCCCAGTTTCCCCCCTACTTATCAAGGAAAGCAATAAGTACAAACGGCAGACAACTTAAAACAAATTTAGCTTTTAACTGATCAAAAACAAGACAAATCTACCCCCCATTTCTGGGATGAATAATAAATAAATCAACACTCTCTTGGAAAATACCAAAGTCCAACATCAAAATTGCACTTCAACACCCACTCATGCGGCAATTTCCACTGGAAAGTTGGAAAAATTTTATGATACCCGAGTTGCCGAGATGAAGTTAATCTAATCTCGGCAACCTTTCAACATGGCGGAGCGCAATGAAAATATCCTGAATGGGATGCACTGCATCATGTTTAAAGTTTTCTGCTGCTGTTATTTGGTTATTTTGTAGTCTGCATACTTCTGTGAGTTACAGAACTTTAATATCATCACCACTTAAACTCAGTTTTGTTTGTAAAAATATGGTTATTGTTTGGTTTACCTCCTCAGAGCAGACGCTAGCTAGCAGCTAGCTAGCTAGTCAGTCGAAGATAGCCTCCAGTGTTTAACTTTGTTACGACAACAAATTACTTGAACACAATGCATTGGTAATTTCCACTTAACAACTGGAAAGAATCATCTTTCCTATACCACATGAAGGCAGCGCAAGTCACACTTTGTACTCTCACCAGCAGCCATGTTGTCGCTTGCTGTTGCTGTTTGGTGTTGTTGCTGTTGTCAGTTGCCATACTGCAATGTGAAACTAACGCTACAGAAGCTCCAGGGAGCAAAAAATGTGCTGTTACACAAAAACTCGATTTACTTATTTTTTAAATCACCCGCAACAACAAATTGCACATTAATTCATTCAATCAATTTTTGCTGTGTCTCAATTGGAAGTCTACGCACTTCAAAGTGCGGATTTGTTGGCTGCATATGTCACAACAGCACGCCAAGTACTGTCCCATTTTGAAAGCAACAGAAGACAGGAAATTAGTAGCAGAGCTCCGAGTATAATATTTAGATATGTTTTGGATTTTAAGACTTTACCAGCGAGATACAACAGATGGAAAATGTAGAGATATGTAGGCAAGCTTAAAAAGAAAGTTTTTGCCTGAGAAAATGCATTTGTTTGACATTATTCAGGTGTTAACGTTCAGGTAACGACCAAAGATTGTAAATAAAATAGACTTGGTATCTGGTTCCGTCTGTATAAAGGAAAGTGGAACCAATTGGGCGTGTCCCACCATCGCCATCTTGCCATGTCGCAGGTGTCGTCACTATCGGAAAATACTAAAATGCGCAAAGCTTGGCTGCGGGGCAAATGATTGACAGCCAACGTATTCTGGGCTAAATGCTAAGTCCACACATGCCTTACCTTTAACCTGTCAATCAGGGGGCTAATCTCCCTTAGCTCCTGCTAGTTTCAGGTTATCTCCATTAGCATTAAACCCAGAGTACGTTGGCTATCAATCGTTTGCCCCGAGGCCGTGCTTTGCCCATTTTTGTATTTTCTGGAAGTGACTTTTAGCTCGGTCTCGGTTTGAAAACACAACTGAAAGGATGTGGTACCTTACGGTCCAAACTGAGGGAAACAGCTGTAGACGCATACCAGAGAAGAGGGAAGCAACTTGCACACATCTGAGAGGATGTGTTGCCTTACAAACCGAACTGAGGGGAAAAACAATGCAGATACCCTGAGAGGAAGAGCAGGTCAAAAGCGTATAAATCCTATGAACTCTTTCCATCATGTTAACGTCAGATCATTGGATCACGGTTGCTTGCATCGCTTAAACAAGTCAGCTGGAATTTGATCTGATTGATTTTGAATAGAATAGAAGAACAGTCTGTCTATCTGAATGATACTAATATGTGCTTGTTCAGAGTCAGTGTGTGTTACTCTGTACACAATGCCGTTCTAACACCAGGAACCAGAACCTGTTAGGATCCTTCACTGAAGGTTCAGATCGGTTCTGGACTAAAACCTGAACAGAGAAGCAGGATCAATTCAAAGCAGTCTTCTCATTATATGATCCACATCAGTCCAGCTCATTCTTATCCGATTTAGTCCAGTTTTAAATAACTGTTCTTATAGACCAATTCATAAAAATGATTACCAAGCTAAGGAAACTAACAGATTGCATCAAATCTTCTCTCTGGTTCAGTCCTTCACCCTGTGCTACATGGGTCAATGAAAGCAATGATGTCAGATATCTACATGGAGAGTAATGAGAGCAGAGAGGAGTCCAGTGCATTGAGGGACAACCCCAGCAGCCTTGGCCTACAGCTGCAGAACTAAAGGGATGGAGAAAGGTTTACAAGCCGGACCTACAGTGGGGAAAAAAAAGTATTGAACACAAACATTTTTCTCAGAAAATATATTTCTAGTAGAGCTATTAACATGAACTTTTCACCAGATGTCGGCAACAACCCAAATAATTCACACATACAAAGAAATCCTAACATTTATGTCCATAAATTATGTGAAATACAGTGAAATGACACAGATAATAATACACTTAAATTTATTTAATACTTAGATTTTTGCACTTTGTTAGTGATTCCAGCCTCCAGACGCCTCCTGTATGGAGAAACCAGTCCGACTCATTGCTCCGGCGTGATTTTGGCCCATTCTTCCATACAAATCCCTTCAAATCTTCTGTGAACTCGCATCTTCAATTCTTTCCAAAATTTTCAATTGGACTGAAGTGAGGTGATTGACTGGGTCGTTCTAGCAGCTTTATCTTCTTCTTCCTAAAGCAGGTGAGTGTTTCTTGGCTGTGTGGTGGGACGGTCGTCTTGCTGAAAGATCCAGCCTCTTTCCATCTTCAGCAGATTCTGGTCCAGAATGTCTCTCTACTTTTCTCCATTCATTCTTCCTTCAATCATATGAAGTCTGCCACTACCACATGCTGAAAAACTGCCCTCACCATGATGTTCCCACCTCCAAACTTCACTGTTGCTATGGTGTTATTGGTGCCATTTCTCCTCCAAACATGTTGTGTCTTATGACATCTGAAGAGTTCAGTTCTGGTCTCATCTGACCAGACTATGTTTTCCAGAATGTCATGGGTTTGTCCAGATGTTGTGCTGCAAACTTCAAACCAGCATCAACATGCTTTTTCTTCAGAAATGGAGTCTTGCGTGGTGTGCGTGCATGAAGGCCATGGTGGTTGAGTGCATTCCTTCTTGTTTTCTCTGAAACAACTGTAGCTGCTGGTTCCAGGTCTTTCTGAAGCTCTCCACGAGTGGTCCTGGGCTGTTGGAGAACCTTTCTGATGATTTTTCTGACTCCTCTGTCTGAAATCTTGTGAGGAGCATCTGGCCGTGGCCGCTTTATGACGATGCCGTGTTCTTTCCACTTCCGGATGATGGTCCCAATGGTGCTCACTGGAACTTTCAGAAGTTTACAAATGCACCTGGAACCAATGCCTTCAGTGTGTTTGCAATAATAAGGCTGTGTAGGTCTTTAGACAGCTCTTTGCTTTACCCATCATGCAATGCTTCTTGTCTGACACCTTGGTGATGAGAAACCTTTTTAAAGGCATCAATCAGGACTAAAGCAGCTGATATTACTTTGCACTGATCGAGGACAGGATTACTTTCTAAATACTGACAGACTCCAGCTGCTTTCTTGGCTTCCAGATCTTTTTGTCTCCATTTCTTCATGTGTTCAATACTTATTCCCTGTGTCATTTCACTATATTACACATAACTTCATTGATGGACAAAAAAGTTCAAATTTCTTTGTATGTGTGCATTACTTGGGTTGTTGCTGACATCTGGTGAAAATTTCACATCAATAGCTCTACTAGAAATATATTTTCTGAGAAAAATGTTGACGTTTTCAATACTTTTTCCCCCGCTGTATATACCTGTTAGATATTTAGATATAAAGCATCATAATAAGGGATACACAACAACCTTTTTTAAAAAAAAAGATACAATAATTGATAAATCTCAGCTGGGGAGGGGGTTCAGTGGTGGCCTGTGTGGAATTTTATATGTTCTCCCAGTGTATGCGTGGTTTGTCTCCACCATCCCACCATGTTAGGTTAGTTGGTGTCTTTAGACTGTCCTAGTCGGCCCTGCAACAGACTGGCAACCTGCAACTAAAGGATGGATAGTTCAGCAAACTCAAAAGTGGAAGGCAACCAGCTGCAAAGCATTTTGAGTAGACTCGACAAACAGGCTAGAGGGTAAATCAGAGTCAGGTCTACTTACATCTTTGAGCTGAAAGTACAGTACAAAATAAAATAAGTTGAAAATATATTTGATAAAGTTGAAAATTTAAAGTTGTCTTAACCTAACTGTGAATAATCATCTAAAGTTTGTTAGATTTAAGATTTACCCTCCTAATTTTGGTTCACACAATGCAAATGCCCTTAGTTGAGTTTGGTTGCCCTACTTTTTAAGTTCAGTCAACTTTTCTTCTTCAGAGTGTGGAGACATCTCAGCAGGAGTTTTAATATCAACCTGTCAGTCTGAACTCAGGGACATTAAACTTCCTTTGTGGAGGGAAAACTCTCAGGACGACTCGACCTTTAGTCGTTCCACAGCTGTTTGCAGAGTCATGGAAACAGCTCGGAGACCAGGAGCCAGACAGGCCTCCGGTCTGAACCCGACACAAACACTCCGACTCGGTCAACAGTCCTGAAGAACAACGGGCCAGAACCTGGAGAGAATAACGTGCATGGGAAAATAACATCTTCTGTTTAAGGCTTCTGATTTAAATTCAGGTGCAAACATCCATCCTGCTGTCACTCTGTCTCCTGCAGGTCAACATTGTTCGAGGAAAAGATGGCTTCGGATTCACAATCTGCTCTGATTGTCCGGTTCGAGTCCAGGCCATAGATCCAGGTGAGACACACACTTCTTTTGAAACTGTACGGGCAGAGTCCAGTTTCTCTGATGACACCAACATCACAAGATGAGTCTGATGTTGTTCACTGCTGAGACAACTTTTCATATCCAAGTGTCAAAAACATTTCTCAAGAAGGCCATTTTTCAAAGTCCGAGCTGTCATGAGGTGAGTCCGAGTACATCACACTGGAATCTCTCGACTTCGCGCACCAGCTCAGGGTCCTTCCCCTGCCAGAGAGCTGACCTTTGACATCGCTGGGGCTTAGCTTCTGCAGTTGAGGATCAGAAGTCTCCGCCGTTGGCCACCGTCTTCGGTCACTGCCCAGCTCACGCTGGATATTTTTGGAGAGGGAGAAGCTCGGTCATCTGGAAGGAGATCTGAGTAGAGCTGGATTCTGATCTCATTCAAACCAACCATTCACTTACTCATGAGGTTATATTTTAGAATCATCATGTTCACGGTTGTATGTTCTTCCCGTGCATAGATCTCTCTGTGTACTGTAGGTTCTTTCCTCCAGCTTCATCCCACAGTCTAAAAACATGACATGAGGTTAACTGATGGTTCGAAACTGACCAGAGGAGTATTTTTCTATGTATGTATGTAACTATGTACAGTCGTCCTCAAAATTATTCATACCCTCCAATAAAGGAAGGAAAAAATTCAGCTGTCAGTGAAATAAGTTGAAATTGACTAAAGTAATGATAAATAAAAATTCTATGAAAATCATGACATTGATTTTGAATTGTGGTTTGAAAGAAATATTATAAACAAACACATAAAAAATAAAAGGATTCGACAAGCATGATGGGGCTCTGAAGCTAGAATGTTGTTGAGCAACACTTTGAGACAACCACTGCAATCAGGTGTTTTCTGTAACGTCCAATCAGACGTCTGCACCTGTTGACAGGTATGTTGGTCCATGTTCATGGGAAAGGTGCTGTAATGTGTCTGGGTTAGCTTTGTTTGTTTATTATCATTATTATTATTTTAAATCACAATTCAAAAACAATAATGTACTTCAATAATATATAATTTTGTTAATTTTTATTTATTATTAGTTTCTTGTTATTTGAATTACTATTGTGAATCTGGCCTTTTCTTTAATTGAAGGGTATGAATGATTTTGAGGACCGTATGTTGAGAGCCTCTGAGCAAGGCCCTTAACCTCCAACTGCTCCTGAGCGCTGAAGCATGGTAGCCCCCTGCTTGCTTGTAAATCTACAAGAGATGGGTAGAAAGCAAAGTGTAATTTTCCAGTTGGGGATAGTGGTCTACTATTTGAAGGTTTAATCATTATTAATAAAGAATTCTGAGAAAAAAGGTGGAGACTTTTTCGGAAATTGGAAAAAAAATTTTAAAAAATCCTGGCCTTTTTTTTTTTTTTTTAAATATTCAGGGCAAAAGTCATAATTTTGAGATAAAAGTCAGAATTCTGACTTCTTCTCAGAACTTTATTTCCTTCAGTGACCCTAATCCTCTTCCGTACTATTGGTAAAAAATTACTAAAATTATTAAAAGAAAAAAACAAAAATACTGATCCGAACCCATGTTGTCCATGTAGCAGGCTAAATGTTTCCATATTGGCCCATCTGTGATCTCCACTCGTTAATCATCATGTGGCCCAGTCAGACTGATTTCAGTGGTCATCTCTGCTGTTTATAGGAGGTCCAGCGCACCAATCTGGACTCCGTCAAGGAGACTCTGTTCTTCAGCTGAATGGACTTCCTGTTGAAACTTGGAAATGTGCTGATCTAGCACATGCTATCAGGTAACCCCGCCCCCTCAGGCTCACACTCCCCACCAGATCATGTAACCCCGCCCCCTCACATTTTGACTCTCCATCGTAATCAGAGAACTCCACTGTTTAGTACCTTTAACAGCATCTTTCCTGCTCCCCAGGAGCTGTCCGGCTCAGATCGTGCTGGTGGTGTGGAGAGGTTTGCCTGAGTTTGGATCCAGATGTGAAGCTTTGCTACGCCCACAAACTCACAATACGGTAAGTTGTTGAAAAAAACTCAGACACCTGCATTTCTGATGAAGCTGAAGTTTACTCTCTTCTTTTTATGCCCAATAGGGGATTATCACGCTTCTGTGTTCCGAACTTCCGGTTTGAAACACTTAGAGGGCCCACTTCCGGCCCAGTTCAATGTCCCTGCTTTACTTCGTAGATAATGTGAATAAACGCCAACCCTACTGAAATTTTCACGGATTCCAGACTGAAGTGATACTAAGGAGGAAGTGGATCAAAGCGATTCTCCAGAGTGAAGGGCCGAACTTTATAAAAAAACAACGTAGCATGTTTGTTTGTAGCCGGTGGGGCACAACACCGGCATGCTAGCATTAGCCAGCTAGCGTTTACAGACGTGCTTAACTTTTTGCGTCTTAAAACACACATACATCTGGATGTCCCTGTTTCCACTGGAACAACTGGGGACTGCCAAGAAAGGAGACGCCTTCAGATGCTTGTGTGTTTTCAGCCGCACAAAGTTAGGCACGTCATCAAGCTGGCTAATGCTAACCTGCTAACAGTAGTCCGCCAGCTACTACTCTGTTAAACTTTGTTAATCGGATAAACGCCAATGCCAAGTTTTCATTCCAGACTGAAGTGATGCTAAGGAAGAAGTGGATCAAAACGACGGATTTGCCGCGGTGAAGGGCCAAACTTTATAATAAAACGACATACGTTTGTTTGTGGCCGGCAGACTGCGCAGTCGTGTTAGTAGGTTAGCATTAGCCAGCTCGATAACGTGCCTAACTTTGTGCGGCTGAAAACACACAAGCATCTGAGAGCGTCTCCTTTCTTGGCAGTCCCCAGTTGTTCCACTGGAAACGGGGGGGTACAGACCCGATTTTCAGATGCTTGTGTGTTTTAAGATGCACAATGTTAAGCACGTCAGTAAACGCTAGCTGGCTAATGCTAGCATGCTGTGAAGTGCCGGTGTTGTGCCCCACCGGCAACAAACAAACGTGTGTTTTATTATAAAGTTCGGCCCTTCACCGCGGCGAATCGATCGCTTTGATCCACTTCTTCCTTAAGCCAGGATCAAACTACACGACTTTTTCCATCGTTCACGATGGTCACTACGTCAGATTTATATCCGATTTAAACAGTATAACAGAGCAGGAACGGCTGTCGTTAACATGGCCCGGAAGAGGAACTGCCAAAATCCGGGAACTTCCGGTAAGCGTGATAATCCCCTATTCTTATTTTCACCCTTACCCTAGCCCTTCCCCTTGGACATAGGGACAACCTGTCCTACAAAGTCATACGTACTATTGGGTCGTTTATGCACACCTGAAATTACGCTCTCTCAGAGCGCATTTCACCTGCTCCCTGACACCCCTGGTGGCGGCAGAGGGAGAAATGACAGCAGCGAGTCCGACTAAAGCAAGTCCACTGAAGAAAGATATTTAAAGGTTGGATATGGAATACGGACAGGACAGCGACATCTTGTGTGTCTAGGTTGTAGTTGCAACGGGAGAAAAACAACTCCAGCTGCTTGGTTGTCAGGCTCACTGCCGACAAGACCAGCAGCCTGCACCATGTCCAAAACATATTGCAGAGTAGTTTATAACTCACAGCTTACATTAGCCACATAAGCAAGGGAGTTAGCTTACCGATCCAGGAGAAAAGTCACCATTTCCATGTTTTGATGCCATGGAAAATGCGTCCATTGGGTCCATTTAGTGTAGCTTCATTTAAATTTAATCCAGTATTTGCTCTTATAAGGTCACTCCTCTTCTGAGATGGAGAACAATATCTTTGGGGCTCTGAAGCAGCTGCTGGACTTGCCTACTCCACCATTTTCTCCAGTGCCAAAATCAGGGTTCCCACACGTCCTGGAAAACCTGAAAAATGAACATTTTTCCAGTCATGGAAAACGCATGGAAAATGAAACAAAGAGCAAAATGTTCTGGAAAGGCTTGAGTTTTCCTGGAAAATCATCTTTCCTCCCTCTGCTTCGTCACTGCTTCATCGTCGCTTCATTGCATCTTCGTCGCTGCGTCGTTGCAACTTCACCTCTGCTTCGTCGCCTCTGCTTTGTCCCCGCTTTGTCTTGGCTTCGTCGTTGCTTCATCGTCGCCTCGTCGCTGCTTCGTGGCTGCTTTGTGGCTGCTTCGTCGTCGCTTTGTCGCCGCTTCGTTGCCGCTTCGTTGCCGCTTCGTTGCCGCTTCGTCGTCGCTTCGTCGTCGTTTCGTCATTGCTTTGTCATCGCTTTGTTGCATCTTTGTCAGTGCTTCGTTGCAACTTCACCTCTGCTTTGTCGCATTGTCGCCTTTGCTTCGTCTCTGCTTTGTCTTGGCTTTGTCTCTGCTTCGTCTCAGCTTCATCTCTGTGTCGTTGCTGCTTTGTCGCATCTTTGCCTCTGCTTCATCTCGGCTTTGTCCCTGCTTTATCTTGGCTTTGTCTGTGTTGCTTCTTGGCTTCGTCTCTGCTTCGTCGCTGCATTGTCCCTGCTTACTCTCAGTTTCGTCACTGCTCCATCTGTGCTTTGCCTCAGCTTCATCTCTGCTTCGTCGCTGCTTCATCGCTACTTCATTGCAGTAAAAAATATAAGCTACAATTGTAGAACTCTTCTCCAAAATCTTGCCATGGAATTTATACATCTATGTTTTGATAACTTGACTCGTACTGTAGCAGCTGGAAAAGTCCTGGAAAATTACTTCAAGAAAGGACTGTATTGCCACACAGAGATCGTATTTAAGAAAACTCGTGATGGTGGCCTGTATTGGCTTGTAGGTGTAAATATGACGCCATTGTTGAATCCATTAAAATTGATGTTAAATTTATTTTCTAGTGAAATATAATTTTTCAAGGAAATGCTGTACTTTTATTATGCACCCCTCCAAACATTTTTTTTTTTTTTTTAATTTAGCTTTTAATAAAAAAGTTTCATATTCCACCTTTAACAATTGGTTGAAACACTTGAGGCAGTGTTTAGCTGGGAAGCTGCTCCAGTAATGAGAGGCTGCAGTTCCTCCGTGCAGCCGGTCTAGGTACGATTCCCTGGGTCCCTGCCTGGGACCCTCTGCATCCCCCACTCTCTGCCCCCTTTGCTCTCATCCTGTGATATAAAGGCAGTCAAAGCCTGAAAAAAAACCTGATTACGATACGACAGTGTGCATTTATTATGTAGCTGATTTGAATTCTGTTTATGTTTACTGAGGAATGTGCACATAAATGACATGAAAAAAGTTATTGCCAGCCAGCGAAACACCACAAATGTCCTGTTTATCCCTTTCTTTCAGTTTGTTGTGAATAGCATCCATAGCAACCTCCATAGCAACAACCACAAAACCTGAAAGATACTATGGATCGTTTACACAAACCCAATGGATATTATGAAAATAAAGTGTATATTTGTGATATTTGTATAACGTAACCACCACTAGGAGGTGCTTTTGGTCACTTTTTTAGTAAAAACGTAAATATAGATCATATTTTGGTGCATGCACAAATGACCCTATAGTACGTATGACTTTGGAGGACAGGTTGCCTAGGGATTGAATTATTCCCCTAAGAAATGGGACAACCCTTCGAAATCCTCATGTGTGACTAGTCGTCCGTGGTGCAGTAAACTGACATTACGGCTGTTTCTGGAAGAGTTTGCAATGCCGTCTGCAACACTGAATTGTCAATAGAAATTTGTTTTAAAAAATGCCGTCTGCAGCAGCAATAATCTCCCTTTCCTGGGTGACTGCATTATTTTTTAGGCTTCTGGCCGAAAAACGTAAAAGAATGGAAAAGACTCAAGCTTAACGCTAACGTTACCTAGCAGACATGAGCAGATGCATGTAACGTTACGAAACTAGCAATTTTTTTACATTTGTAATAAAAAACTGTCTATAATACATTAAAGCGACCTTAAAATAGCAATTTTCATATTTTATTTACAAAAAAATACTCATAATTGTGCGTTTCTTTGGCTTCTGCTGCCAATTTCCTCACCATCTTGCCCATATTTTACATGAAATTGTGGGTAATATACCATTCGTTTTCTAGTGTGCACCTGAAAAATCTCTATTTCGAGGGCCAAATAGCGCTACCCCTACCCCCTCGGTCTGAACCAGAATCGGGACACCACCACACCTTCACATGAACGCACAAAACAAAGGGCTAGGGCCAAATGGGGAGTTGGAATTCACCCTTACTCTTATTCTTAACTACGATGAACCCTCTTTCTTTCTCAGATGACGGGGAGCAAGCTGCTGTCTCACCCCTCCCACAGCAAACATGGCCGCAGGTGGGGGCAGGGGCTGGGAGTCCGGTCCAGTTTGGGAGCTCTGGGTTCTCTGTGGAAGGATAGGAAGGAGGACCAGAAGACAGATCAGGAGGAGGAAGACCAGGATCTGTACTCGCCTCACACCACCACCTTAAAGGGCACCCGTGTGACATCATCAAATGGAGACAATTACATTATTCTTTCACCTGTTAATCCAGGAGGGCAGGTGAGATGGAGGGGCTGGGCTGACAGGTGTGTCTTTTTCATATGGTGCACATAGTTATAGTAAGACAAAACTACAACCCTTTACCAGAACCTACATTCCACCAGAAACCTGAACTACAACCCATCAGTAGGTGCATTCAGACAGAGAGGTTCTATGAACGCAGTTCCTATAACTAACCGTCTCGAGGGCAGAGGTCTCTAGTTTCTATATGTTCGAATGCACAAAAAACGGCCTGGTTCACGAAAAGGTTATATGAACTCCAAAAGGTTCCTACAGTCTGAAAGCATCAATTGTTTCACAACTACAACCAGGACTAGGACAAGAACAAGAAGACTTGACTCCAATCTGGGGGAGACAAACCTTTAGCACAAAGCTAATCCTGCAGGTTTTCAAACTCTTGCTGCTCGAACACACCTGAATCAAATTACATAGATCCAATAGTCTGTCAATCTCTGCACAATGAACCATCAACCTGATTCAGGTGTGTTGGAACAGGGAGAGAATGAAAACCTGCAGGATTGCGGCTCTAGTAGGACCAAATTGAGTAGCCCTGCTTTAGCAACTGCTGCTTGGTAGATGGGGTGAAAGCATAGCTTGATGGACACACCATGCAGTCAACCACCTGCTAGGAAGACTTTGGTCTTACCATTATGTGAAAGAGGGAAGTGGGACAGACACTGGAGGACAGTGGAGTGTTCTAGGCCAGGTTCATAGAGTGACAGAAAGACAGGTTTAAGGGTGCATTCCCTCTAGTATAGTCCGCTAGACTTGGTACGATTGGGGGCTTGGATCAGTTGGGGGTTGCAACTTTCTTCTGGACCGAGCTTACTTTCACGTAGCATTTACTGAAATGAATCGTACCTTTTAAATATGGTCTTCCGCTCACCACCAGAGGTGGCGCTGCATCAATAATTATGAAGGAAAACCCTTGGTTAGAGTCTGGTTAGATGGTTATGTAAATTTGTGTGTCATCAGCATAGTTATGGTAACATATTTTCTTTCTTTTTTTGTAAGTTGAGCGAGCGGGAGCATGAACAGCAGTGACCCAAATATGGAGCCTTGAAGAACTCCACAGGACTTTTTTGTTGGCTCAGGTTTATACTTACCTACTGATACAAAGTTGTCTCTGTCTTGTAAATAGGACTCGAACCAATTAATTGTGGTGCCAGAAACATCAACCCAGTTTTTCAGATGGTCCAGTAAGATGTGTCAAATGGAAAACTGAGATCCAGTAGTACCAGGACTGAAATGTTTTCACTATCTGTGCTAAAGCAGATGTCATCAGAGATCTTAACTAGAGTAGTTTCAGTGCTGTGATGTGGCCAAAAACCTTACCAGTAGACACAAAAACAGCTATTTAGGGTGTAATAGCAAGTTTACATGGTCTTTTTTGTCATGATTAAACTGTTCTCGAGTCTAGAAAAGGGATTAGATCCATATTTTATACCCCATGTGACCATGCCAAAAATTTGGAACAGTTGTCAGAACGGAATGGTTGGAGGAGGTCGGCTGCATGATTGCAAAGTCTAGAATGGTTAGACAAAGGGTGGGGTAAGGAAAGCATTGGAAAGGACTGGACTTATGCGGGTGCTTTCTATTTGTCACTATTTGTGTCATGACATGGTGATGAGGGTTTTGTGCTAAAAAAAAAAATTAAAAAAGAAAACATGAGACTGTGCAGAGCTGTCAGATCCCTGCAGCGAGAATCCGGATCGTTCAAGTCTAGTTCATTTCAGAAAACCCTTGAAACCATGCCCTTACACTCCCTGGCTGGCCCTGTCTTTAAACAGACTGTGGTCCACTTCCACGGATAGTACGCTTCGTTTGGCACAGTGTGAACACCAATCTTATTCTGGTGCACACCAAAGGAGTTCACTCTGGTCTGCCAGAGAGCCAGGGCTCTTGGTTCAATGCAAATGGACTATCCAGCAGATCAAAAAGGAAGTGATGTATGCCAACCGCAATAAAACAAAGAAGAAAAAGTAGAATAAAGTGGCATAGAGTATTGTCTGGGTAGAGAAAAACAAATTCAACCGTGCATGTTCAAAGAAGCCAACGTCAGAACAACAAAAAAAATGGAGAATGTCTTGTGGACAAACTACGTAAAGATGAGAAGCCAAAGATTTCCACTTCCACTCCTGGCCAATCACGAGCCCGGTGCTCTTCTTCTCTCTGCTTCTTCATCATTGATCAGTGGCTGTTGTATTGGCCCCTAGCAAGCAGTTGTTTTAAGTATGGCGGTATAACCAGGTGGTTTGGTCCGCTTCAGTTAGGTGCAGTTTGAACGCAAACCAAACCAGAGCAAGGTGTGAAATATTTCAGAAATTCCCACCCAATCAGACCGAGTCCCCGAGCTATCCTGGTGTGAATGTACCCTTTGAGTCAGGAGGTTGTGTAAATGTAGAGAGACAACTTTTTTATCTCACTAAGAAAGGGGAGGCTTGACATTGATCTGTATCTGCTCAAGAGACAAGTCTAAGTTGTTCTTTTTCAGGAGCGTCCTGATTGTGGTAGTGTTGTAGTCAAGACCACACCACCAAGACATTACCCAGTCATGTCTTGGTCTTGGTCCCTGGTCTCGGAAACGTATTGGTCTTGTCTCAGTTCCTGGTCTCAGTATCTTTTGGTCTTGGTACTTGGTCTCAGTAGTGTCTTGGCTTTGGTAGTGTGGTCTTGACTACAACACTAGATGATGGCTGTTTTTAAAGTCTGAGAGAAGACATCTGAAAAGTAGGGTTTTATTTCTCCTCTGAGTGGACCCAGTGATGTCACATGTCCTTGCTCTGACACAAGAGCACTGGCTGACTGCCCGATTTTCTGAATTTTGTCAGTAGGAAAGAAACAAAGTCTTTACAGGCTCAGGTTCTGGGTTTACTAGCACAAGAGGATTAGTAAGTCTGTCAACAGCAATGAACAAGGCACAAACATCATTGCTGTTCTTACAGCAGATGACTGTCTTGCATTTCTCAGCTCCAGATTGAAAATCTTCACTCTCTTTAAAGAGCTCATGGTAAACCTGCAACTTTGTTTTTCGTCACCATCATTCAGCTTTTCAACAATCTCATTTTTCAGCTCTTACCGGTGCGGCTTTTCTCCATGGAGCTCTCTTTTCTGCAAGTGATCACTTTCACCTTGGTGGGAGCAACAGCATCAATAATCCTTGTACAGATGAGGGCATGAAAAAGTTCCTCCTTTTTCTGCCAGAAGTGGCTGAACGATTTGTCCCTCGAATATGTCATCACGCACGATGTCCAAACTTGGCGTGTGGAAATGTCCTTGCTCCGGGCGTTCATTTATGCTCTGAAATCGTTTCCCCTGGGCACACAGGCGTTCCTCTGTGCGATTGAATTTGTAGACAAATCGCTGGTAAGTGGCTGGCAGTCGGCTGAAAGGGGAACTTTTTTATGCCCAGATCTGTAATTTTACCATTGAAAAGGTAAATAGATAGATAGATAGATAGATAGATAGATAGATAGATAGATAGATAGATAGATAGATAGAGAGAGAGAGAGAGAGAGAGAGAGGGTGGAGGGTGGGGGTCAGGGTATAAACATTTTATTGGTAAATTCACCAATATTCCATTTTTTTTAACCTTCTACTTGGGCAGTTTTGTTGGCAATAAGCGCTCTGAAAGCAAACCCAGGAATGATCAGACAGAGCAACATCCATCACCAAAACCCTGGAAATATTTATGCCTTTAGAGATGAATGATCCAGACACATGCTGAGTTAAGGCCTGTGTCCGCGTCAGGTTGGTTACGCTGTAGCCGCCGTAGGCTCTGTGTGGGTCTGCAGAGGCTCGTGGTGCGAGACTCTGGTTCCTTTTGTCTCGAACATTAGTTGGTGACGTCATTACCAGTTGCACCAACTTGTTAACAAATCGATGTCTCCAAAACAGCCTATTTGTGAGCATCTACAACTACAGTATAAGCTAGAAAAGTATCACCATGACAACAGCAGCCAGTTTAAGTGTTTGTTTAATAAACAACACATATTCACACTGAATTTTAAAGAAAAAAGACCTTAATGAGAATGTAAAAGTCAATAACAACAACTCTGTGCTGTTTACATCAGAAACTAGAACAGAAAATAACTTTATATAGAAGTTTGATACACACAACAAGGGTACTGGACGCAACCATCTTTAAATCTACAATCTCTGTGTTCTGCAAATTATGAGCTTACAGCTCGGAAAATGGGTTCACAACACCACTTCCACCCAAATTTACCTAGGAAATAAGTTCTGAGACAACTGGAACGCACGATCATCATGCACCTCTTCGGACTTGATGTGCATCCTGGCTAGGTGAATGCAGCTAGGCGGATGTACTTCCTTGTGATTGGTCACAGGCTGCATCTGATCATCCTCCCTACTCCTCAACCCCTCATTCACCATATCGGGCTGCACTAATCAGTGATCTCATAGTCGCACAACAAAAGCCATCCTTTCATCTCTGTCCAGAACATTTTCTTGTGCGTTCAGCCATAAGGATGTTCCATAACATTTCTGCTCTTATGACATGGATGCAAGTCGGTACATGTCCACTTCAGCTCTAAGGTTAAAGAGCGGAACGTTTGTCTGAATGCTAATGGTATAAAAGACAAAGTCCGCACTATTTTTGCTTTCTAGAGCAAGTCTGAAAGGGGTTTAATAATCATCAGCAGAGAGGGGAGGCATCTTGAGGCTAGTTAGCTTTAGCTTATGAGGAGCTGTAGATTAGGCCTCTGTTACTTGTACTGTACGCCATACTGGAGCGATGCTGATAAGATTGTAAAACTCTTAGAATATAGTAGCAAATCTACCACAAAATACAGTGATTAATGAGTAGGAGCTGCTTTAATTTCTTGAGGAGAAAAAAAAGAATATTGGGAGAAAAATACAAGCAGAGAGAAGAGCGGAGCAGCGTCAGCAAGGAACAGGATTTCAATTTTCTACTTTTAGCCTATTTTTGGAAAGAGAACATTGAATATTTTTATCATAAGCCAAAATGGTCTTGACCACTATTAAAGCAACCTTTACCGATCTTGCATTTCAGAAAGCACAGCAAGATAATTTAAATATAAACAGTCCCGCCTCACTTCTAAGACACACCCCCTTATTCCCTCTGCCTCCCAATGCAGAAGCAAAGGTCTGACAGGCAGGTCCGTTGGACAATCCTAGAGGTGCACCCCACTTCAAGGATTGGTTGGAGTTTTCATTGAATATTTAGAGATTGGAATAATATTTTATATTGATTAATGGTGGGTCTGTCTTGTATTTCAGAGTTCCATTACCTCATTCATAGCATTTTACCCTGTTAGAAAAATAGTGTAAGAATGCAACATCGGTAAGGGTTGCTTTAAGATAAGTTAAAAAAAAAAAATGAATAAAAAAAAATTTTTTTTTGCATGCAAGAGTTTGCATGTTCTCCCCGTGTATGCGTGGGTTCTCTCCGGGTACTCCGGCTTCCTCCCACAGTCCAAAGACATGCATGTTAGGTTAATTGATCACTCTAAATTGTCCCTAGGAATGAATGTGAGCGTGAATGGTTGTCTGTCTCTCCATGTTGGCCCTGCGACAGACTGGCGACCTGTCCAGGGTGTACCCCGCCTCTCGCCTGATAATAGCTGGGATAGGCTCCAGCAACCCCCGCGACCCTGAACTGGAGAAGCGGTACAGAAAATGACTGAAATGACTGAATAAAAAAAAATGTTCTTTTGCTTGTAATAAGGAAAAAAAAACAAACAAACAAAACAAAAAAAATATATATATACATATATATAGATACATATATTTTACTTGATAAGATTAAATTAAATTAAAAATACTTTATTTATCCCAGGAGGGAAATTCAATGTTGTAATACTGTCTCTCTTGTTTTCAAGATTCCTTGAAATAAGACAGATTTAAGATGCATTGTCTTAAAACAAGTTTCTGTATCTCACTGAAATGTTTCTCTGCAGGTGATTGTCTTATATTGAGTGTAATGAGATATTTTGAATAGAATTAAGAAAAATATACTTGTTAATATTTTGAGTTTTTGCAGTGAAAAAAAAAACAATTTAAAGTTACATGAATGAACAAATGGATTCAGTTGCTCTTATAATCTGGATTCTGGAGCTTTTGCCTGAATGAAATGACTGTTTAACTTTTCTTTGAGCACAGATATATCTTAGAACCTGTCCCAGCACCAGTACATGAAGCACAGATTCAGATGCTGTAGAACAGTTCCTCTGCAGTGAGTCCAGAAATGTTGTGGTGTAAATGGAGAATGTTTGTGGTTCTGTTTCAGCTTCTGCAGCCGGTTTACCAGGACCGGAACGGGACGATCGGTACGGCTGCTCTCATCTGGCTCCATTCTTTGCATTCTGTAGAAATATTGATGGAAAACTCATAAACCTGTGGTGGCTTTCCAGGTCGTCTGTACCAGACTCACCCCAGCAGGAGTCAGAACCTCCACCACAATCCTCGACCGGGGTTGTCACAGCGACCGTTCACCAGCCGAACCTCCACCCTCCCTCCTCCTCTACCCAAAACCTCCTCATCAGCCCCACCTGGTAACTACAGCAACTACCAGAACTGCACCATCGTCCAATCCCATCTGCCCCACTCCGGATATGGAACCTATGTCAGCCTGGCACCCAAAACTCTCATCTTCCCCATCTTTGTCCAGGTCAGAATCCAGAACCAGTACATAAATTCTTCCCCACCGAGCCAAAGACGTCTATTAGAAGTCTCGTCTAAGTTTAGACCAAAATTCCCCCGACTATAATCGGTCTACATTTTAGCTCAAATCTATATGTTATAATTAATAAGTATTAAATAAAAAAAAAACAACTGTAGACTGTATAAATGATGGCCAAATTTTGGCTCAAACATTCAGTCAGTCTTTGATCAATGTACAGTGTAGTTAAGATTTAGTCTGAGCTAGGATGACTAAAAACTTTTATTTCAGACCACTGGTAGACCGATCTTAGCCTAGACATCAAAGGACCATTATCTATTAGTATCTATTTGACATCTTTTAGACCAAAAAATGATAAGTGGTCTATGAGTCTTAGAACATCTCTATCTACATAGATGCACGAACCTGAGCCAGAACTCAAAGACTCTGTTGCCTCCACAAACTAAAAACTCCTGGGTTAAACTGCTGGGTAAAAAAGGGACCAACTCATTTATTGATTATTTTAACCCAGACATTTCGGTTGTTCGGTTGTTGACCCAAATTCTGGGTTAAAATAACTCAACTTTGTAGTCAATATAACCCAACATTGTAGTCAATATAACCCAACTTCTGGGGTGAAATAACCCAACATTGTTGTCAATATAACCCAACTTCTAAATAACCCAACATTGTAGTCAATATAACCCAACTTCTGGGTTAAAATAATCCAACATTGTAGTCAATATAACCCAACTTCTAAATAACCCAACATTGTAGTCAATATAACCCAACTTCTGGGTTAAAATAATCCAACATTGTAGTCAATATAACCCAACTTCTAAATAACCCAACATTGTAGTCAATATAACCCAACTTCAGGGTTAAAATAATCCAACATTGTAGTCAATATAACCCAACTTCTGGGTTAAAATAATCCAACATTGTAGTCAATATAACCCAACTTCTAAATAACCCAACATTGTAGTCAATATAACCCAACTTCTGGGTTAAAATAACCCAACATTGTAGTCAATATAACCCAACTTCTAAATAACCCAACATTGTAGTCAATATAACCCAACTTCTGGGTTAAAAATAATCCAACATTGTAGTCAATATAGCCCAACTTCTAAATAACCCAACATTGTAGTCAATATAACCCAACTTCTGGGTTAAAATATTCCAACATTGTAGTCAATATAACCCAACTTCTAAAAAACCCAACATTGTGGTCAATATAACCCAACTTCTGGGTTAAAATAACCACCATTGTAGTCAATATAACCCAAATTCTAAGTTAAAATAACCCAACATTGTAGTCAATATAACCCAACTTCTAAATAATCCAACATTGTAGTCAATATAACCCAACTTCTGGGTTAAAATAATCTAACATTGTAGTCAACATAACCCAACTTCTATGTTAAAATAACCCAACATTGTGGTCAATATAACCCAACTTCTAAATAACCCAACATTGTAGTCAATATAACCCAACTTCTGGGTTAAAATAATCCACCATTGTAGTCAATATAACCCAACTTCTATGTTAAAATAACCAAACATTGTGGTCAATATAACCCAACTTCTAAATAACCCAACATTGTAGTCAATATAACCCAGCTTCTGGGTTAAAATAATCCAACATTGTAGTCAATATAACCCAGCTTCTAAATAACTCAACATTGTAGTCAATATAACCCACCTTCTGGGGTGAAATAACCCAACATTGTAGTCAATATAACCCAACTTCTGGGTTGAAATAACCACCATTGTAGTCAATATAACCCAACTTCAGGGTTAGAATAATCCAACATTGTAGTCAATATAACCCAACTTCTAAATAACCCAACATTGTAGTCAATATAACCCAACTTCAGGGATAAAATAACAAATAAATAAAAAAAAAAACATTGTAGTCAATATAACCCAACTTCTAGGTTAAAGTAACCCAACATTGTAGTCAATATAACCCAACTTCTAAATAACCCAACATTGTAGTCAATATAACCCAACTTCAGGGTTAAAATAATCCAACATTGTAGTCAATATAACCCAACTTCAGGGTTAAAATAATCCAACATTGTAGTCAATATAACCCAACTTCAGGGTTCAAATAATCCAACATTGTTGTCAATATAACCCAACTTCTGGGTTAAATACTCAGCCCGAAAGTTGGGTAAAAAAACAAAACAAAACAACAATTCTCTGGTCGAAGTAACCCAGGAATTAGTTGGTCCCTTTTTAACCCAAAATAACCCATTATGGGTTATGTTTGACCCAGGAGTTTTAAGTGTGCAGCATCTTCAAATATCAAACACTGACTCCATGTTTTAGCCTGAACCTCAGAACCAGAAATTTCTGTTGCTCCTCTGGACTGTTGTTCAGACTATATTGTGTTGTTGCTTTTAGCCTCTGGATCTCTGCAGCCCGGACAGAACCCTGCTGCTGTCCGAAGAAATGATTCTACACCAAGCTGACCTGCTGCCCACCAAGGTAACGACCCGAACTGGTTCTGACTCCTGTCGGTTCCCATTAAACCAAAATACAGCACCTAGACCTGAATATGAGCTCTAGCTCTCCTCACCGCCTCCAGATGGAGAACAGCTGCTGGTTCTGGTTCTGTTTGGAGAACCATGTAGGTCTGATGGTTCTGGGTGGAAAGGATTTTTGGTTTGACAGGTCTAAATGCTGAACCTGAGAGGAGGAGATATCCTCAGAGAACAGGTCCAGGATCAGTTTCTCACTAATGGATCCTCCTGCTGATGCTGCACTCACACACACACAACACACACACACAGAAACACAACTATTTCTGGGAATCTGCTGCATCTCAGTTTCATGATTTCAGTAAAAGTGAAGATGAGACCACGATGAAGGTCAGACATTATCGGCTGCAGTCAGATGTGTTGGCGTCTCGTTCCCTTTCGACCCGGTTCACCTCAGGTTCACGTGATCACGCGTATTCCTGAGTGAACTCAACAGAAACTGAGCTGGTGGAGGAAGCAGCTGACTAAGCCCGCCGCAGTCTCATATGACCCCAAGATGTTTAAAAAAAGTCAGACCAGACTGTCGGACCGTTCCACAGACAGTACAGCCGCTGTTCCTCCCGCTGCCACTCATCTCATCCCTCTGCCGTTATGCCACTGCTGTTCACCTGTGCTGCTTCTTTTAACCCATGCGTGAGGGACTACCCACTGCGCAATGAGATGTTTAAGTGACGCACATTTGACGTCCAAATCAGGTCTCCTGAAGGTGCAGAATGAAAGTTTTTGTTACATCTTTTTCAGATGTCGCATGGAGGTCCAATCCTGACATCTTACCGACCTCCAATCTGGACGTCCACATGAAATGCAAATTCTGCACTTGTTGAGTTGGGGTTTGAACTATGGTGCACGGGCCAACTGAACTTGTAAGACAGTGGTGCATTTTAACCAGTCTGGAGCTGGGATTGAACCCAGGATCACTGGATTGATGGAGCAGTGTTTCAGTGTTTCTGTGTTTCTGCCACAGAAGATGTCAGGAAGCCATCAATGATGTGTAGTTGAATTGACAGAAAGGAAAAAATGGAAATGGAGAGGGGGCAAGAAAAATGGAATGTTAATTGGGATAAAATCTATGAATCTATAAATGAACAAGTGAAAATTCTGCATTTATTTTTCACGGTCTGATGACGTTTAGATGTGGTCCTTGACAGATGTCCAAAGGAGATACTTATTTAAAAGTCAATTTATCGTGTAAAAGAGGTCCAATAATGACGTCTAAAACTTGGATCCATTTTGCTCGTTGCTTCGTCTAGATTTGGTCTTCAGATGGCGTCCAAATTCTGAACGTCATTACAACGTCTCAAAAAGGTCCAATTTAGACGTCATTTCTAACCTATTTTGCACGTTGCACTGACGCCTACGTGTGGTCTTTGACGGGCCGAAATAATACTGACATAATCTGCACGCCTCTCCGACGTCCAATGTTTGGTGGGTAGGGATGGGTACTGAAACCCTGTACCCGGGCTGAGTTTGCCTTGTTTGCCTTGCCAGTCCTCTTAATGGTACCTTGAGTTAAAGGAATAGTACACCCACAGAATAATGGTCCTTCATTTTCTACTCACTCTCATGCTTTAAAGGCGTCTGGCAAAGCTCTGGTTTGCAGATGTGCTTTATAAATAAAGTTAACTCCTGTAAATGTGTGTTTCCGGTGACACTCAGTGTGATTAATGTTCTTTTTCAGGTGACGGTGTTGATCTACAGCGACCTGCTGCTGTTTACCAGAGAGGATGAAGCTGGGCGCTGTAATGTCCTACAGAGTCCTCTGTACCTGAACACAGTCCAGCTCAGAGAGGGTAAAACTGCACTCTGCTCCTCCAGGTTGTTTCCTCCGTCATGTCTGCTCAGAGATCCCTTCTCAGTCAGAAATCACCTCCCACCAGACGTGGCAGGTGTCTGAACCTCCTCTCTTCACCTGTGAAGATGAAGCTGTGGAGGAGGTTTTTATCAACGTGGTCGTGGACCAGGCTGTAAACCCATTTGAAACCAGAATAGTTTGCAAGTTTCAATTCAATTCAATTCAACTTTATTTGTATAGCGTCCATTCATGACAGTGTCACCTCAGGGCGCTTAAACAGACAGAAAAGTTCAGGTCAGATTCATAATAGCCTGGTTAAGGTAACCAACAGATTGGATTCAATCTTGACTTGACCCGGTCCAAACCCCCATCCTGAGCAAGCACGGAGGGGTGGCGACAGTGGGAAGGAAAACACCCTTTTAACAGGGAGGAAAAACCTCCGGCAGAACCCAGCTCAGGTAGGGCGGCCATCTGCCTCGAGTTTCTAGTAAGTTTGCATGCACCTAAAAATATTTCCAGATTTATAAACCTATGCATGCGCACAGGTTAAAGCAATTTGCCCTTTATAAATCACACTCTTCCTGCAAGTTTTTCCAGGTGAATTTGGCCCCGCCCCCTACATACACACATTCTACCATAAATGGTCAATGCAAAGCACCTAATGAATATTTTAGCATATAAACAAGCCAGCTGATCTGCGGCATTTAAAAGTTAATTATGTTAAAATTAATTATGTTAATTAAGTTAAAATTCTTCATTCATCCCAGATGGAAATTTCAAATTCAAATCAAGTTTGTTTATAAGCCCTTCACAGAAACCACAAAGCACTTTACAGTAGGGGCAGTAGACGAGGAAGTTAGGATGTTCGATTTAGGCTTTTTTACTGATATCCGACATTGTCCAACTCTTAATTTTTGATATCCGATATCAACTGAAACCGATATATGCAGACAAAAGTGAGGTTGTATCTCATATTTTGAGAGATACAACAATTTTCTGCTCCAAGAGCAAAGATCCAAAAATATCGTAAACTCAGCCAGAGGAGTTCATTTTGGACATCTGGCTGCCAGATATCAGATACTAGCAGGTATTAGATACTACCATATATCAGATACTAGCAGGTATTAGATACTACCATATATCAGATACTAGCAGGTATTAGATACTACCATATATCAGATACTAGCAGGTATTAGATACTAGCATATATCAGATACTAGCAGGTATTAGATACTACCATATATCAGATAGTAGCAGGTATTAGATACCACCATATATCAGATAGTAGCAGGTATTAGATACCACCATATATCAGATACTAGCAGGTATTAGATACTACCATATATCAGATAGTAGCAGGTATTAGATACTACCATATATCAGATACTAGCAGGTATTAGATACTACCATATATCAGATACTAGCAGGTATTAGATACTACCATATATCAGATAGTAGCAGGTATTAGATACTACCATATATCAGATACTAGCAGGTATTAGATACTACCATATATCAGATACTAGCAGGTATTGGCCAACATGTGGCTAATTTTAATGTTTTTAACAACTTGGTAACTTAACCAACAACTTAAAACCAGACATATTATCAGCAGGTTCAAAGCAAGTCAGTCTGTAGCAGCAGCAGCTGCACCGTAGTCACATGACTCTGAAAGGAATGCTGGGAAATGAAGTTCTTCCAGGATAACAGGAAACCTATACATGCTGGATCGCTCCTAATGGAACAATATATCGGCCGATATTGGCATCATGATATATCAGAAAAAGCAGTATAGTTTTTATCGGAATGATATTTTTAGTAACGAAATCTTGTGAGATTTCAATGTACGCCCACAAAATCTCACAAGATTTCGTTAATAAAAATATTGGTCCAAAAAAAAAAAAAAAAAAAAAAAAAAAAACACCCCAATATCCATATTCTCTGATAACACATTTTAATGCCAATATCGTCCAATCATACTGTTAGGCTGATAATTTCGAACATCCCTAAAAGGAAATAATAAAAATAAACATAAAACCCATAAAATGCAGAGTAAAAAAAAAAAAGGAAAATAAAGAGAGCTCAAAATTATTTATACCCTAAAGAAATTGCTGAATTCACAATCGTTATTCAAGAAACAAGAAACTAAATGAATAATGACTAAAAACTGAACTAAATTATAATTTAGTAAAAGAAAGTGTTGCTTTTGAATTGTAGTTGAAAAGAATATTTAAAAAATAATTAAATAAACTGTCCCAGACAAATTTAGGCACCTAGCTCATGAACAGTGGACCAACATACCTGTCAACAGGTGCAGACGTCTGATTGGACGTTACAGAAAACACCTTATAGCAGTGATTGTCTCAAAGTGTTGCTTATTCAACATTTCAGCTCCATAATGCTTGTTTACTTGTTTATTGTTTTGTTTGTGTACAATATTTTAGTTGAACCACAGTTAAAATTAATGTCATAATTTTCCTAAAAGTTTTTATGTATTATTACTTTGTTCAGTTACAACCTGTTTGATGACTGGCTGTTTTTTCCCTTCTTTAGCGGGAGGACGACTGTAAGTATCAGAAGCTGTGAAACTTATGAAATCAGAGCGGGGGGGGGGAGCGCAGAGATCAGCTAGTTAAAGCCAGCCAGAGAGCCACAGAACTATTTTCTTCAGTGTGTTTACTCGTCTGTCATCTGCCAGCCAATCAGATTGCAGCGTTTGATGTGTGTTCCTTCCAGTGGCGTCAGAACCGCTCCACATCTACTTCCTGCAGAGCTCTCAGAGCTGCTGGCGCTGTCTCTTCGGCCTGGAGGCGTTCAGCATCGAGCAGAAGGTCCGAGTCAGCCTCTGTCTCCACGACAACATACAACTCCAGCTGGTTGCCACGGAAACGAGACACAGCCACCAGGTAGAGTGCTACTCCTTCGCCTCTCCTCTCTGTGTGACACCTGCACAGGTTCAGCGCTGTCTCTGTCACCAGAACCAGGTTCCCTCTCAGGTCTGAATCCAGGACCGTTCCTCAGTACCAAGTACGCCAAGAACGCACTTGTGTACTTGCTAGTATTGACTTGTCAGAAGTACAGACTTCTGAGGACGAAAGGATGCTCGTTGCTGAAATTATGTCATGACAGTTATCTGTTATTAAAATGATAAGTTCCAAAAGCAACTTGAATGTGGCAGTTAGAGCCAGCACCGGCTACTGTTAGCTGCCGTTAGCCGAAACCGCTAAAGTCACCTTTAATACATAATTACCACAACTATCATCATGATTGAGTCATGTATTAATACCATGTTATGGTATTAATGGTGGCACCGGTGCTACATAAGAAAAAGTTCATCTGGAGCCCAGGTTTAATGGCCTATCTACATAAATAAACCACAGATTTATTTACATATTATTCAGGTTGAGCCTTTATATTTGAATGTGATCTATAACTGCACCATTTTATCTGGTTTTTTAATCAAGTTCCATCAGTTTTTTCTGTTATCCCTCAATTTATTTTAGTAAAACTAGATGTATTTATAGCCTAATCATGATTTGTTCTTATAAGAGTCTGATTTTAATCCATGCATTATATATGTGATATAATGTGTTTGTGCTGCTCTCTTATTATATTTCTTATATTGTTATTCAAGTTTTTTTTGTTGTTGTTGTTGTTTTTACAGTATTTGTGTTTATCACACCACATTTACAAGGTTAAAACTGTAAAAGGCAAATGGATTTGGTTTAGTAATTACATAAAAAACCAAAAGTTAAATCAATTACACCAATGGGCTACAGTGTTAAAATGTAAATGGGCCCTGGACCAGTTTGTACTGAATAATTGAGATATAAGGGTGAAGTCCACAAAGTCCCCTCCAGTGCAGACTGGGAAAACTGGGCGGAGCAAGTACACATCCAGCGTACTTGTTTTGATGCGTTCTGTGAATTGGAACAGTACTCGGACCTCTACTGATGACGTTCCAAAAGTACACGAGAACGCAAAAGTACGCATATTGAGAAACGGCCCAGACCTGGACTACAGAGCAGGATCCGTCTCACACGGTTCTGGTTTATCCGGACCTGCAGTGGTTTCTGTTTCTCAACTAGTTGTAAGTTTATAAGAAGGTTTCTGGGTCAGAACCAGAAAATTTGATCCTGATCCAAAGTTCTTCACCTGAAGATCCGAGCCAATCAGAACTTTAATGATCCAGAACACAGACCAGAACCTGGATGGGACCAGAATGTAGGAGACCAGCTGGTTCTGGTTTCATCCCGACAGATAACCTGAGATTTTACTGTTTGTCCAGCAGAGGGCGCCGCCTGACCGAGACTAACACTGTACTTCCTCCTCCTCCTCCTCCTCCTCTTCCTCCTTCTCCTCCTCTTCCTCCTCCTCCTCCTCCTCCTCCTCCTCCTCTTCCTCCTCCTTCTCCTCCTCCTCCTCCTCTTCCTCAGCTTTCAGACCTCCCCTCTGATTTTGGTCTCCTCTCTCTCGGACAGTCGGACCTCCTGTATCATCCTCCTTCTCCTTACTCCACCCTCTGTGACCCCCACAGACCTCCCTCCCCCTCTCCTTACTCCCCCAGATCTCCCCTCTCCTGCTCTACTCCTCCTCCCCCTCCACCTCCCCCATTTCCCTCCACATCACTGTACACCTCCTGCTCTCCTTCCTCAAGGTTTAGCGCCTCCCCGCCTCCGTTCACCTCTCTGCCGTCCTCCTCCTCCTCCACCCTGAGGAGCCCCGTCTGGAAGGAGAGAGGGGAAGCAGAGGAAGAGGAGGGGAGGAAGAGGAGGCGTGAGGAGGAGGTGGAGGAGCGGCAGCAGGGGGAGGGGGAGAGCGCGTCGGAGACGTCAGAGAATGTGGGAGGAGTCTGGGGGAGGGGCCTCCTACTCAGCCCCCACCACTTCAACCTGAGGGATGAAGAGGACGAGGAGGAGGAGGAGAGTGATGAGGAGGAGGGAGAAGGTGATGAAGGTTTCCTCACCTACAGACCTGCAGGTGAGTCACTGAGCAGCTCCAGAACCAGAACCAGAACCACCACCAGAACCAGAACCAAAACCACCACCAGAACCAAAACCAGAACCAAAACCAGAACTTCCGGTTCTGTTCACAGAAAAGAAAAGTCGGCCTGACGACACCTGAACTGACTTACTGACTGATTAATTAACTGGCCGATTGATTGACTGGTCGACTGATTTATTGACTTATCGGTGAACTGATCGATTAACTGGCCGATTGACTGATCAGTTGCTTCTTCAGCCGATTGATTAACTGAACAACTGATGGACGGGCCGATCAACGACAGTTCGATTGATAGACGGCTGTTTGATCATCTGACGATTAACTGAGTGACTGACTGATGAACTCATTCACTGGCTAATTGATTAATTAATGATACTTGACTGATTAAATGTTTAACCGATAGACTGATTGATTAATGTATTGGTGGTTTCTGTCCGTCAGTTCTGCGGCGCTCTCTCTCTGAGGGCTCTCTGCTGCAGGAACCTCGGTCGCCCCGCTTCCTGTCTGACAGCACCATCCACCGGCTGACCCGCACGGCGACCTTTGACCTCAGCCCCTCCTCAGGCTGCCCACAGCCTCCCTCCCCCCAGACTCTGAGGAAACACCTGACCAGGGAGGGGACATCTCTGCACTGCATGCTGCAGCTTCTCAACGGCACTAAGGTAGGGCCCAGAATCAGGACCAACCCAGAACCGGGTCCCACCACCAGCAGACTCCCTGCTGGTTCCTGCTGGCTTCAGCTTAAAGTCAGCAGGTGTTCCGCTTCCTCATCATCCTGGATAGTTACTGTCAGCACCATCATCCTCTCTGAGAAACAAGAAACATTGAATATTAACTTCCTGTTAACGTTTCCATGACAACAGAAGCAGATTTCTCTAAATGGCTTGGGCTGGAAAGGGGGGGGGGGGCTTTTTGAAGACTTCTACACCTTGAGCAACACTTTGAGGCAATGAGGTGTTTTCTGTAACGTCCAATCAGACGTCTGCACCTGTTGACAGGTGTGTTGGTCCACTGTTCATGGGAAAGGTGCTATAATTTGTTTGGGACAGTTTTGTTTTTGTTTGTTTTTTTTGTTTTTATTATTATTATTTACTGCCACAATTCAAAAGCAATATTTTATTTCACTATATTATAATTTTGTAAATTTTTGTTTATTATTATTATTTTTTTTTTAGTTATTCTTATTTTCTTGTTATGTAAATTACTATTGTGAATTTAGCCTTTTCTTTAATTGAAGGTTGAATCATTTTAAGAACGACTGTATGTCTGGATCAGTCAACAAACTTTACACAAAATCTTTCACCTGGACCATCAAAAGGTAACCTTGCCCCGCCAGATGGATTTGTTCCGCATATCCATCTGGGAACCAACCATTAGAGTAGTTTTGGAAAGGGGCAAAAATACTGGTTAGCTGATTGGATAAGGCATCTGTCTATCACCGCCTATGTTGGTGATAGACGGGACAAATCAACCAATCAGATCAAGAAGCATACTAACAAAGCGATGACAAAAACACGAGCAAAAACATATTTTCCTTTGAGAAAAGCCTCCAGAGCAGCGTTTCACTCTGCTTTCAGTGAAAAAATACTCTGTAATTCCGATAAAACTTGAGCAATAGCCGCGCTGATGCTAGTTTCGTCTGCTGAAGCCGCCATGTTGTTTAGACTGAACTGTTGCTTCTCGTTGCGTCACACCTCAACCGCCTCAAAGCCAACGCTGATTGGACGTTCGTTTGGTGAACTGCTCCAAATTCTCTTCAACGGAAAGTAGCCAGACTGATCTGCGAGTGAAAACCTGAAGCTTGTGAGATCAGGATGGTCTCACGAGGCTAATCAAAAGGAGCATCTATCTATAGAAACCCAGACCCCTCTGACCATCGTCGCACCAGTGCTGACTGGATCTTTTAAGAATGGGCAGGCCATTGTCCAAGAGAGCTGATTGGTCAGGAGGTGGTGGCTGATCTCTTTTCCAGAACAAAACCTGCTCCAGACCAGATTCAGCGTTAGTTATCACGGCAATAAGCAGTGAACCAGCGTGGTAGGACTGAAAGTCAATGGTTAACCCTGAAGTTACCTTGATAAGATAATATTCTACTTCGTAGTACAGGTCTCAGCTGGCACCCTTAAAGGTGTCAGGGTCAGAGTGACACACAATACGATAATATGAAAATTCCTCAGCTAGAGTAAGTTAAACCAGACTCAGTCTAGTTTAGACTCTTCACTAGCCAGCACCGAGATCACAGACCCCCAAACCCAACCGCATCAGAACCTGAACTCAGTGTAACCGGTGTCGTTTTGTTTGTTCAGGGCGGAGAGTCCAGAAAACATCCGCTGATGATGATGAAGAAGAAGAAGAACAGGAGTTTGTATGTCAACACGCCCCTTTGTTTGTTTGTTTGTTTTTCTGTCTCTGACTGGTCCTCTCTCCCCTCAGAGCTGCTGATGTCCGGAGCCGCCTGGCATTTTTGCGGAGACGGAAAAATGTTACTGGTATCCATGGTAACAGCCTGGAGAAAGCTTTAAGAAACAACAGGTAGGAAAGACCTTTAACCTCTGTGGTCTGGGGTCTATACTATGAAGCTGGTTATCAACTCAGTAACTCAACCAGGGTTTCCAATCTTAATCAGTGTACGCTCACATAAAAGGGGCGGCGTTGGAAGTGTCTGACCAATTGCAGACATGGAGAAACAGAGAGCGACATATTCCATCATGGAGGAGCAGACAATGATACGTAAGAAATATGAAGAATTCAGAAGCATCATCCAGGCCAGAAGCAACAAAAGCCAAGGAGGAATGCTGGCAGAAAATTGCTGTCACTGTTACAAAAAAAAAATAAAAAGGAAAACGAAAAACAAAAAAAAAGAAAAAAAAAGGAAGAAAAAAAGAAAAAGGGGGGGGGAAGGAGGAGGGGGGGGAGGGGCAGAAAAGAGGGTGCAGAAGTTAAAGGTGTCATAACCTGCTGTTTTACATCCACAATCCTTCTTAAATTATCTTCAAATGAATTTTTATTCTAGTTGGGTGGGAGGAAAATTTAATGAGCTCATTTTAACCTCTTTTTATCTCCAACTTTTGTTTGTCGCGAGAACACGCACGAGAGTTAGAGCTGTCTGTAAGCGCGTTTATGAGGCAAACGTCAAAGCGAAAACAAAGTTTTATCAGGACAGAGCAGGTGAAGGAAATGATGTCCCAGCAGAGAAAAACGTGATAAAAACGTAACGGTGCGGTTGATAGAGAGGATCCGGAGTAAAACGGCTGGACTCTAATGAATATAAGGAGCGGACGTCTGACATGAAGTTAACCAAACACTGTTAGCTTCTGTAGCTACATTAGCAGCTTGTCCGCTCGTCAACCACCGTTTACTGGTCTCTGACACAAAAGATAATAAGTTACACAAGCAGCAACACTTACCGACTGCACATCCTCAATGATAAATATAATCCACTGGTGCCTGGTAAAGCTGTCCCTCCTGTTAGAGCACTGAAAACTGCTGAATATCTGCCGAGGCAACTTAGCATGCCCCCCCCCTCCTCCTCCTTGCCGTTGGCGTCATTTCTGACAAAGCTGATTGACTCCGTGGCAGGTAATTAGCTGTTTTAGGTGGCGCTAAAGAGGCTAGCTTAGCAGCTAGCAGCCTCTCTAGTTCACGTCATTCGGAGAAAGAAATTCAAACTGCGTACTGTGGAGAGCGCGTGCTTGTGGCCGGTTCTGGTGAGAAGAGAGCGCCCGCACTCAAAGACCAAGTCACTTTGACTTTCTGGAGTTTTTGGCACGTCATAACTGAGGTTCCGATCCAGTATACATGTTTTAACGTGAAAAAGTGGGATTTCCGGGTGATGACACCTTTAACCTGGTCCGGTCCAGGTTAGGCGTTCAGCATAAGTTACCGGGGAGATATAACCCGATCAGAAGAGAAGCAGCATCATAGGATGGAAAACCCTGGGTTAACCCTGAAGTTACCTCGATAAGAGAAAATCCGGCTTTGTAGTACAGGCCCCTGATGAAGGTTTATTTACGCCCCGCTTCCTAACCTAATCCTGGATGACTGAATTTCACTTTTGTAAAACAGCTCAGGTCCCCAAAAAATCTGGTCCTGACCCTAAAACAAGGGTCCACCACAAGCTCCAGCTGGTTCTAGACTAATCCAGGCAAACACTGCCACTAGACCGCCCGCTATTGCTTAGGGTGCATTTCTGTACATGTGTAATTCGAACAGATCGGGCTATTCTGTTAAAGGGGATGTTCGTTTTTTTTCAATCTGGACCTATTTTCTAGCATTAAATATGTTCTTTTTTTTTTTTTTTCTTGATATACTGTTTAGATCCCCCAGGGGAAATTAGGGCTCTGCATTTTACCCATCTCTGTACTGTGAGTACCAGAGAGCAGTGGGCTGCTACTTAAAGCGCCCGGAGAGCAGTTGCTGGGGGTTAAGGACCTTGCTCAGGGGTCCACAGTGGTTCACCTGAATGTCGTGTTGGGGACTCGAACCCAGGTCCTCCGCGCCAAAGCCCGCGACATTACTACTAGGCTACCCACTCCCCATTTACTCACCCAGACAGTTTTGGTGCAACTTGAATTCCTTCAGGAGACATTTAGATCCCAATCAGTGTATGTCCAATATAATGGAAGTGATGGGGCAACCTTGCGCAGCCTCTAAGTAAGGCATTATCTGCCACAAACTCCTTCATTTCACCAATGTTTTGTTACGAAACATCAGTCGGACCCCCCTGTGAGATCGAAGCAGCTTTTTTGTGGTGATTCGTCCTGACTTACAATCATTTACTTGTTATAGTGTCGCATAATAGTGACGTCATCAAAGCCGCCGCAGTAAAAATGTCTGTTCTGGTTTTCCTGTCAGTCCTTTATTGCGCTGTTTAGTCCCTGCTGGTTCTGTTTTAGCTTCTGCAGGTTATGCTTTGGTTCCTCCTGGTTGTGTTTGGTTCTTGCTAGGGTTTTTTGGTTCCTGTCTGTTCTATAGCTGTTCCTCGGACAGAGAGGTTCTAGAAACGCAGTTCCTATAACTACCCGTCTGGAGTGTAGTTATAAGAACTGCCCTTTCCAGTGAGTTTGCGTTCGCACATGAGGGGGGACCTTGCTAGGAACCATGTTTGACGCAATCGTCTGCAACAGAGACAAATTTATGCCCCAGCAGATCTGATACAAAACTGTGGTTTCTCATCTCTTTTATTCAAAGCTATTATTAAAGCTAGCTTACCAGCTTTCCCTCATCACAGTCATATGTATCACTTAAAGTCTTGTTTACCTTTTTGTTGAAGTGCGCCTGGACACTTTAGTTGATGGTCCGTCCGCTAAAGTGTCCGGACGGCAGCTGCAAATTCTACTGCTGTAATTTGCAGCTGTATTTAGATCATTAAAATTTGTATGAAAATAATTGCTTTAGGACATTTCAAAATAGTTATCGATTCGGGGCGTGCACCATTGTGATCGATTTAATAATGAATTGTTCCACTCCTATTGTAATTGTTCTTGTTGTCATTACGATTTCAGTAAACAGTTAAACAGGTAAACAACTGTGGGACTTTTTAAATATGATATTTCTACGTATTTCAGTTCCTATGGAACCCCAAAAGACCCTACCTCGGAGTAGGAGCTCAAAAGGTTATAGGAACTGAGGTCCAAGGTCCCTGTCTCTATAAGTGCGAATGCGCAAAAAAACGGCCCGGTTCCCAAAAGGTTCTAGGAACTCCAAAAGGTTCCTACAGTCCGAAAGCACTTTATGATCCCGTTTGATTCCTGATGGTTTCGTTTTAGCTTCTGATTGTTCTGTTTTTGATCCTTGCTTTTCATTTCTAAAGGTTCTGAGAGTCTGAGGTGTGCTTGTTTTTTGTGTTATTTTTCCCAGACCACCTGCCGTAGAGGTGCTGAGGTGGGCCGACAGCCTGGAGGCTCTGCTGGCCAATCAGTGTAAGAGGTTTACTTCTTGTTTGTGTTGAGCCAATGAGCATTGAGGATGGAGCACAGATGGGCAAAGTCTTTCTCTGTTGGCTTACAGTTTTGCTCTCTATGACTGTGATTGGTCAGATGGTCTGGCAGTGTTTCGTCATTTCCTGAGGTCGGAGTTCAGCGAGGAGAATCTGGACTTCTGGTTGGCCGTGGAGAGATTGAAGACGACCCGCCCCTTTAGTAAGATGGCTGCCAGAGCTGGGAAAATCTATGAGGAGTTTATTTCAACAAACGCAGCCAGACAGGTAACCTCTCTATCATCACGCTCCCTGATTGGTCCAAAAACTGGTCATGTGACACAGCTGCTCTCTGTCTCCAGATCAATGTGGACTCATCTGTCAGGGATTCAACCAATCAGAGCCTCTGTCTCGGTGTTCATCCTGCCTCCTTCCAGCTGGCTCAGGATCAGATTTTCAGCCTGATGGAGACCGACAGTTACCCACGATTCCTCAAGTCCCGCCTCTACAACCAGCTGGCCAATCCAAGCACAGACGCAGCATCGGAGCCGACCAGTCTGAGCGAACCCATTGGCCAGTCATGAGGAAACGGGGAGTGGAGTTAAATGGTGGACAGATTGATCGGTTAATGATTGACTGGCCATTGTCTCTTCAGCCAACCAGTGAAGGCCCATCTACACAGCTGCATGATGGGAAATGTAGGATCCAGAGTTTGTTACTGAAGTGTCTCACACATCAACTGTTATATTGTCATGAATGATAAAGATTAGTTTGATGTGAATAATTAACCCACTGAGTCAGATGTTTGTTGTTTAAATGAAACCTGTTGAAACGTGTCAGATTTAGTGACGTTTAACCCTCTAACAGGAGTATTCGTTCAGTTAGCCCTCAGATTTGTTGTTGTTGACTTTGAGCTGATGTTTAACCAATAAAGAGTCGTGACAGAAGCTGTTCGCTGACGATGCTTCAACTCATTCACCTGTCAGCAGGATGCTGATGATAACTCTGTGATGTTTAACATGGGACTTTTGGTTTTATAACATTTACAAATGAGTTCAGAGCATATTTAACATATTAACTGATGTTCATAATGTCTTATTTGACTGATTATTGATTATCTCATAAACGGGGATGACTGTTTTACAATAAAAGATGTCTTTGTTGGACCTTCTGCTTCTTTTTCTATATTTTAGTTGTTGCCATCATGAAATCAGGCAGCAGGTGAAATGTTTCTCCATAGCATCCTCCAGAGTGGGCCCCACCTGTGTTTTCCCATGTGGGTTTCTACATATGGGGCCCATGTAACTTAAACTATGAGATCTGCAAGTTTGCCGAATTCAATCCCATGCCTTTAGGCTATATGGGGAAAACACAGGTGGGGCACCATGGAAACCGCGGACATACCCACTTGGGCCCGTCATATGCAGCCAAAATTGAACCCATATGGGCCCCACATGAAAATGCTGGCTGAGGGAGTCGGTAGCGTCCATAATTTACTGGAAACTACATCATTTAGTATATTTTTATAGCCTAAACAGTAGAACATCGAACTTCTGTGATGCGTGCATATCTGAGTTCACAACACTATGGAAGCCGCAGCAGACAAGATCACACGTTCTTTCTTTCTTTCTTTCTTTCTTTCTTTCTTTTGAATCAATAGCCAACCCCTCTTGTGTTTGTCCCAGCTTGCTTGGTGCTCGTCCGCTTTTAGCACAATGTCAATAGCGAATTTCTTCTTCTACTCTTGCATTGTCGGCAGAGTAGGCGCTGAACGTTGCGGCTTCCGTAGTTTCGTGAACTCACATCGGCACGCTTCCAGTAATTGCAATGTGCGACTGTTTAGGCTATAAAAATATACTAAATGATGTTGTTTCGAGTAAATTATGGACGCTACCCACTCAGGACACTTGGATTACATTGGACGAGCAGTATGGAGGAATATTGACAAGTTTTTGTGGACTTTTATGGACCTTTTTGTTCCAGGAAGCAGTGACTCCCATTATATGAAAGTTGGGGGAAAACAACCCCCCCCCCCCCCGGATCTCCTGCTGCATTTGAGATATTAAAAAAGTGCTCCAGAGTCTTGCTCACCATGAGGGTGAGTAGAAAATGAAGTAACATCATTCTGTGGGTGTACTATTCCTTTAAGAAGGTCATACAGAAAAGAACTCACTTTCCATAGCGTAATTAGTTTTGCACAGCACCATTAAGTTCTCATTGAATCACTCTGGGCAAAACCAGAGCGACAGAGCAGCCATCTTGGATCAGATCAAGCGGTTTTTTCTTTTTTACTTTATTTGAAAGTTCATGTGACAGTTGATGGTCCTGTCACTGAAACCATTTCTGGAATGCAGGCCAGAAAGTCTGAATCGGTTCACAATGAAATAATATATGTTCGGTTGTTTCTATATCTTTTAAAGGCCTCCTTCCACTGAAAACCTGTTTAACTTGCTCCTTCTGAAATACGGAGGGTTTCCCCTTGTTTACTTACACATGCTGACTTGCTAGCGTTGCGTTCCCCCCAGTCGGCTGTGCTTTCTCATCAGAGAAACAATACGAAGAAAAGAGCGAATCGGGAACAGCCTCGCACTTCTACGTCACATTGCAAATAGCGTATCCCACGTGGGGTTTCTATCTGTCCATTGGATGGCAGGTAACCCTCCACTACACACTAGAAGTAAAGACGGCACGACTGTAGCTTCGGAGTTGAGAAGCTAATTAGATAACTGTTTGTTAGCATGGCGGAACAAACTTGTTTGTCGGCTCTATTTCCTGTCTATTTCCTTTGTAGAGAGGGGGGGGGGGTGCGCTTCATACACAGACGGGGGGGAGGCAAACAAACGGGAAAATATGAGAAGGGGGCGAGGAAAGCCGGCGGGGGGACAAAAAGCCCTTTTATTAAAAAAAAAAAAAAGGGGGAAAAAAGAAAAAGAAGGGGTTTTTATATAAAAAGAAAAGAGGAAGAAATAAATAAAAAAAAAAGAAAAAAAAAAAAAAAATAAAGAAAGAAGAAGGAAGGAAAAAGAGAAATGAAGTGGAAAACAATAAAAATATATTATTAATTATCCGATAGCAGGAAGAGGGAGAGATTAAAATTTAAAAAAGTAGGAGGAGGGGAGGGGCCCCCCAGGGGCCCCAGGGGTGCAAAAAGGAGCAAAAAGGTTCAAAAAAAAGAAAAAATTCAAATTCTCATGAAGTAATGTATAGGTGGGAGTGATAGACAGAAAGAAATATAATAAAAGATTGCGCACATGCGCGGTCACGAAACTACGGAAGCCTCGGCGTTCAGAGCCTACTCTGCCGATAATGCAAGTGTAGAAGAAGAAATTCACTGTTTACATTGTGGTAAACAGCGCGAGAGCTCTAGACAAACCGGGACAGACACAAGAGGGGTTGCATATTGATCTAAAAGAAAGAAAGAAAGAAAAAGAGAACGCCCGATCTCGTCTGCCGTGGCTTCCGTAGTTTCGTGAACGTGCATCAGTGTGCTTGTTAGGCATGTGATGCAGTCTTGTTTAGGCTCTAAAAATATACTAAATGGCGTAGTTTCAAGTAAATTCTGGATGCTACCCACTCAGGACACTTGGACTACATGGGACGAGCAGTATGGAGGAATACTGACAATTTTTGTGGCCTTCTATGGACCTTTTTGTCTCGGACCCTGGCGAATTCCATTGGGGGGAAACGAGAAGTCGTCCTGATTTGCATTTGAAATATTAAAAAAGTGGTCCAGAGTCTTGCTCGCCATCAGGGTAAGTGGAAAATAAAGTTAAGTCATCCTGTGGGTGTACTATTCCTTTAAGCAAAAGGTGCATGAATTGTTGTCAGGGTTTAATTTTTGGTGTAAGATTTGATTAGATGGGTATATCTCATTCAGAATTTTAAAATTCCTTTATTTTGCTTCAGGTAAAATTGAGTGAGAAAAGAAGCATTTTCTTATGTTTTGAGCTTCTTCTGTATTATAATACTGCAAAATGTAATTCCTTTTAAGTCGATTTGGGAAATAATGTGACACAATATCCCTGTGTCACCCAGAGGTTATGGAGCGCTCTCTTCTGATGTTTGCTTGTTATTTAGAGGGCAACCAAGACTGGATACCAAACAACTAACCTTGTTGTCTCTGACTGCAGGGCATGAAATGGGCACCCGTCCACACGCCAAATGTGGGTAACTTTTGCGACAGGCGAGTGAAACTGTCAATCTACCTGCCACGTTGGCGGGCAGCCAATAAGACAACACTGAGCAAGTTTTGTGGAATGGGAGCCGCTAAGTATTATGGGTGAGGTGCCATGTTGGCATCTACCACAACATAAACATTAGTTTCTTCCACTCATTCATAGCAGTTTGGACACAGTGCTGCTGAGGAAAACGTGCTGGAATGCCAGAAAGGAAAAGATTTTCAGGGAGACTCTAACCAACGAGGCCAGAGAATGTCCACAAAAATGCCATGATCAACAATGTGGACACGTGTTTCACCAAAACAGACATGAAGCACAACAAACTCCCACAGGTTGCCATGGTGACATCTTTTTTTCATACCTGGTCTGAGTGCTTACACAGCAGATCGATTTAGAAATGACAAAACCCCGGGAAGCCCAGTGGTGCAGGACCTGCTAATCTTTAAACTTGAAAAAAATTGATCACAAAAAAAAAAAAATCTATGAAAATTATGATATTGATTTTAGTTTGTGGTTCACCAGAAATATTAAAAACAAACAAACAAAAAATAAAACATGTAAGCAAACATGATGGGGCTCCAATGCTAAAATTTTGTTGAGCAACACTTTTAGGCAATCACTGCAGTCAGGTGTTTTCTCTAATGTTCAGTAAGATGTCTGGTATATTGGTAGGTATGCTAATCCACTGTTTAGTTTAGTTTATTTGTTTTATTTCGAACATGTGGTGCGACAAACAAGAAAGTCAACAAAAAGAACAGAGAAAAAAAACAGACAAAACAAAGGGAATCCAAAATATCCAAAACTGCATTATTAATCATAATAACAATACAAATACATGATAATAAACTACTACTACTACAAATAGTAATAATGATTTATGTCACCAACATGTCCAAAAGGGGTAGGTCGAAGCATAAGCTTTTTTAAACCTCCCCTATCTTGTTCATGAACAAGGTGCTATCGCCTTAGACAGCTTTTATTTGTTTAATTTTTTTAAAATTATTATTTCCAACCATAATTCAAAACCACCATTTTATTTTACTAAAAAATATTTTAGTAATTTTTTATTTATTATCAGTTTCTTTAGTTTCTTGTTATTTGAATTACTATTGTGAATTTAGCCTTTTCTTTAATTGGGGGTGTGAATAATTTTGAGGACGACTGTATATTTTCCACAGGTTGCAATCCAGACCACCTGAACTGACTCACTATATAACACAAACTGAAGTTATATCTATTAGGTTGGAAAGATCTGACAGGTATAACAAGTTTTCCCCTTTTTTAGAGTTTATCAGTTATTTCAAGTAAGATGAGCTTTAAATCATATGTGTTCATAACTAAAATCGCAGTTTTGTGAAGTTTCTCTTTATGTGGAATTTAGTTTGTACAAAATTATTCATACCCTCAAATTAAAGACGGAAAAAAATCAGCTGTGAACAAGCATGATGGGGCTCCAACACTAAAATTTTTGAGCAACAATTCGAGGCAATCACTGTAATCAGATGTTTTCTCTAATGTTCCAAAAAACCTCTACACCTGCTGACAGGTATGTTGGTCCACTGTTCATGGGGAAGGTGCTCTGATGTAACAGGCACAGTTTTGTTTGTTTGTTTTTAAATGATCATTTCCTTCCACAAATCAAAAACATACAATTTCACTCAATTATAAACTTTTGAATTTTTATTCATTATTAGTTTCTTTAGTTTCTTTTTGTTACTGTTGTAAAATACTATTACTATTGTACAATTAATTAGCCTTTTCTGGAGGGTGTGATTAATTTTTAGGGCGACTGTACTTATACTAAACTCAGACATATCAAGTTTGTTCAATTTCTACAAGCTCAAATCGTTCCGGTTACCCAAACTCAGACACTAGCGCTAAATAAAACTTCATCTCATGTGGTAATGAGGTGTTTTTCTTTTGAAAAAAAAAAGAAAGAAAAGAAAACACATTTATTTAAGTGGTGAGAATTTCCGTGTCGTGATCAATAAAGTCTGTTTTTATTTCATTTGTTGTTCAGTTTCATGTAAATGTGACTCAGAACCACCTGCAGAACTTTTGACCCATTTGTGTGGAGCGATAATGAGGAAGGTGAGTGATGATAAGGATGTCAGAGAGAGCACTGAGACAGACTTGAGCCGTTTTATTTCAGGACTGAACAGATTTAACACCAGACAGGTCTGGACTGCGTCCATCGCTGCTTCTACCCAGCCAGGATGTGTTTGACGAACTCCGTGTAGTTGATGTGTCCGTTGGCGTCCTCCTGTCCCGCCATGAGACGATCCACCTCGTCCTCCGTCATTTTCTCTCCCAGAGTGGCGAGAACGTGGCGGAGCTCCGCCCCCATCACCGTGCCGTTGCCCTCCTTGTCAAAGACCCTTAGTCCCTCCACGAAGTCCTCAAAGTTGCCCTGCTCTTTGGAGCGGGCCACGTGCTGCAGCATGGGCAGGAAGCTGTCAAAGTCCAGCAGCTTGACGTGGAGCTCCTCCACCTTCGGCCTCCCCAGCAGCTTCAGTACCTCGTCGTTGGTGGGGTTGTGTCCCAGAGCTCGCATGACGTTGCCACACTGAGCGAAGGTGATCTTCATCTCCCCCGTGGGCGTCTCGTCAAACAGCGAGAAGGCGTCTCTGAACTCCTCGATCTGGTCCGGAGTGAACTCCACCACGATGCTCTTCAGGTCCACCTCTGGAGGTTTGGGCTCCGGCTCTGCAGGCTTGGCCGGAGGAGGAGGCTCCTCCTTCTTTGGCTCGGCCTTCTTCACCTCCGTCTTCTTAGGTTCCACTTTCTTTGGAGCCATGCTGCAGCAGAGCGACGGAGACAGAGGACAGCTCTCTTTAGCTGCTTTATATCTGCAAGAGGCCGGGCGAGCCAGGCAGAAATGAATGAAGGAGGGAAGAGAGAGAGAGAGGAGAGACCAGCTGACCAAAGATGGAAGAAAACTGAAATAGAAACATGAAGATAAGAGACGAAAGATAAGAGGCTTCCAGAAGCAGCTGGAGGAGCCCAGGCCTAATAGTCCTATTTCACATCACATGCACGCACACACACAAACACGCACACGTGCGCATCACATACACAAAGCTGTGCAACGTCCTCATAGTTTCAGAACGGATTAAGATTAAGATTTATGCTCCCAGACTCAGAAATACACTATATTGCCAAAAGTATCGTCTCACCTGCTTTGACTCACATATGAGCTTCAGTAACATCCCATTCCTGATCCACAGGGTTCAATATGACGTTGGTCCACCTTTGCAGCTAGAACAGCTTCAACTCTTCTGGGAAGGCTGTCCACAAGGTTTAGGAGTGTTTCTGGGAATCTTTGACCATTCTTCCAGAAGCACATTTGTGAGGTCACACTGATGTTGGACCAGAAGGCCTGGCTCTCAGTCTCCGCTCTGATTCATCCCAAAGGTGTTCTATGGGGTTGAGGTCAGGACTCTGTGCAGGCCAGTCCAGTTCCTCCACATCAGACTCTGCATCCAGGTCTTCATGGACCTGCTTTGTGCTCTGGTGCACAGTCATGTTGGAAGAGGAAGAGACCAGTTCCAAACTGGTCCCACAAAGTTGGGAGCATGGAATTGTCCAGAATGTCTTGGTATGCTGAAGCATTCAGAGTTCCTTTCACTGGAACTAAGGGGCCAAGCCCAGCTCCTGAAACACCCTCACACCATAATCCCCCCTCCACCAAACTTTACACTTGGCACAATGCAGTCAGACAAGTACTGTTGTCGTGGTAACCGCCAAACCCAGACTCTTCCATCAGATTGCCAGATGGAGAGGCGTGATTGGTCCCTCCAGAGAACGTCTCCACTGCTCTAGAGTCCAGTGGCGGCTGCTTTCCACCACTGCATCCACGCTTTGCATTGCACTTGGTGATGTATGGATGGATGCAGCTGATCACCATGGAAACCCATTCCATGAAGCTCTCTGCGCACTGTTCTTGATCTGATCTGAAGGCCACATGAAGTTTGGAGGTCTGGAGTGATCGACTGCAGAAAGTTGGTGACCTCTTCGCACTATGTGCTTCAGCATCCGCTGACCCGCTCCATCAGTTTACGAGGCCGACCACTTTGTGTTTGAGTTGCTGTCGTTCCCAAACACTTCCATTTTCTAATACAGCTGATAGTTGACTGTGGAATATTTAGGAGTGAGGAAATTTCACCACTGGATTTGTTGTACAGGTGGCATCCTATCACAGTTCCACGCTGGAGTTCACTGAGCTCCTGAGAGCGACACATTCTTTCACACATGTTTGTAGAAACAGTCTGCATGCCGAGCTGCTTCATTTATACACCTGTGGACATGGAAGTGATGGAACACCTGATTCCATCATTTGGATAGATGAGCAAATACATTTGGCAATATAGTGTATGTAAGGGTACATTCACACCAGGGCCCGGTTGTTCAATTCTCGGTTATTTTAACCACTGGTTAACCTCTAATAGTGGGTTAATTCCTTAAAGGTTGGCTATGGAACATTTTTATTAAAAGCTATATTAAAAAAAAAAAAAAAAAAAACTCCACAAGTTGTTTGGAGGGGTGCAGAATGAAACTACAACATTTACTTTAAAAATTATATAAAGCCTGAAAATAAATATTTAGGATTAAAAATACAATAAATTGCAATCACCTAATTGTGATGCCAATCTCAGCAGTTAAAAGCAGATTTAAAAAGATGTTGCTTCAGTCTGGCCTTGAACAGTGGCAGGTCTGACATGGCACGAAGGTTAAGGGGCAGAGAGTTCCGCAGTCTCGACCCCACCACTGAGAAGGCACGATCACCCCCCCTCAGGACCACCAGGAGGTTCTGTTCAGAGGAGTGCAGAGCTCTGCAGGCCTGGTGGTCGCAGAGGTAGGCTGGGGCTCGGCCACGGATGGAGCAGAAAACGAACAGAGTTGACCAAACCGCACAATCTGTACAAGCGGGCCAGACTTCATTTAGAATAGTGAGTCAAAAAAACAATAACCTTGTTTATTATCTGTAATATTGTTCCATTTCATTCCATTTGGATTGGTGGATCCTAAATTAAATATTATTGTGCAGGGATGGGCGATACCAAAATTTTTCATGTTAATACCAGTAGTTTATGGTACTTTTTCATCAATGTTGATACTTTTGGCCCTTCAAATGAAATCACATGATTATACAGCATTAATAACTTGAATGTAAGGGCAATATTAGATATGGAAAAAATTTGAGGACATAAGTGCTGGAAAGAAAATGCTTTTAAAACAAGAATAAATTTTATGAATAAGTAAATTAAGCAAAAATAAGATTAAAAACTTCTTTCAATTATCAAATAACTTAAGTACAGGTAAAGATTATTTACATTTATTCAGTGGAAAATGTTCAAATATAAAATGTAACAGTAATATTTTAAATTTACCAAAATGTGCAATAACCTGAATTAAACCACTGAAAAATACCAAAACATCATCATCGTCATCGACACAGAAGCTAAAATCTGATAGGCTACCACCATCATGTGATACAGAAGCTAGAATCTGATAGGCTACCACCATCATGTGGTACAGAAGCTAGAATCTGATAGGCTACCACCATCATGTGATACAGAAGCTAGAATCTGATAGGCTACCACCATCATGTGATACCAAGCTAGAATCTGATAGGCTACCACCATCATGTGATACAGAAGCTAGAATCTGATAGGCTACCACCATCATGTGATACCAAGCTAGAATCTGATAGGCTACCACCATCATGTGATACAGAAGCTAGAATCTGATAGGCTACCACCATCATGTGACACAGAAGCTATAATCTAATAGGCTACCACCATTATGTGGTACAGAAGCTAGAATCTGATAGGCTACCACCATCATGTGATACAGAAGCTAGAATCTGATGAGCTACCACCATGATGTGGTACAGAAGCTAGAATCTGATAGGCTACCACCATCATGTGATACAGAAGCTAGAATCTGATAGGCTACCACCATCATGTGATACAGAAGCTAGAATCTGATAGGCTATCACCATCATGTGATACAGAAGCTAGAATCTGATAGGCTACCACCATCATGTGACACAGATGCTATAATCTAATAGGCTACCACCATCATGTGGTACAGAAGCTAGAATCTGATAGGCTATCACCATCATGTGGTACAGAAGCTAGAATCTGATAGGCTACCACCATCATGTGATACAGAAGCTGGAATCTGGCTGGTTTCACATCATTTCATTGCCTAAAACTCTCAGAAGTGAAAATAAATTACATATTTTGTATTTTCAGTGTTATGCCAATACCCCAAAAATGTATTGAATCCGATATTTTGTGTGGCTGCTATCGAAGTATCGACTCAATGGTATCGATAAGCCCATCCCCAGTAAGTAGTTTGGTACAGGGAGGCAGCGATTCCTCTCATTATGTCTTTTACCGAGATTTGAAAATAAATTTATGCCACACATGGAAAATTATCTGAATAACAAGAGATCACTGCGTTCATATATTTTTGTATAAATGTATTTTTTCATTTGCAAAAAAATTCTCCATTTGTTCCATTTTGAATTAAAAAAGAGAATTGACAAAACTATATTTACATCAGTATATTTTTCCTATTTTTAGCCTCTTCAATGTCTATTTTTAAAACTAATCTTAAAACCTGTTTTTATTTTTTAGCTTCCAACCCAGCATGAGACAGTTTCTTTTTTTGTGTTTTATGATTTGTTTTAGTTGTTGGTTTTATTTATTTGTTCTTAAATGTTTTATTTATCTTTTTTTTTTCATTTTTAAATTGTTTTTAAAAACAACAATTATTTTACTATTTACATGATTTATGTAGAGCACTAAGTTGCTTCTGTAGTTGTTTAACAGTCTTTATAAATAAATTTAACTTTATTTAATGTCTCATTGTTAAAACATAAATTATTTTGCTCAGTTGTGTTTGCATTTTTTTTTATCATAGAGAGAAAAATAGTTAATCTCATTTGATCTTTGTTGATCTTATTTTCTTTTTCCACCATCAAATGTATTATTTTCCTGTTTCAAATCAGTGGTTTCAGACTGAGTTGGAACTGGGAGCAGATATACAGTATGTACCTGCATCTCTGAGGAAGAAAAACCCTGATACTAATTCAAACTCAAGTCAGGAAGAAGAGTTGAGTTTCCATCACCAGCACAAACTAAAACATAGAACCTGAAACTACGTTTTCCAGAACGTTGGTTTGTGTGACTCGTTCATGTTTCAGTCATACATCATCAATTCCGAGACTTCATTTCTAACTTTGAGTGACAGATGACGTCTTTTAACATGTGGAGCTACGTGCACACATCAGAGTTATAAACAGACCGTGATGGAGGTGCAACTACAGCTTCCTGTTACCATGACAACAGCCTCCTCCGTCTACCTGAGCTGGTTCTGGAAGCTTCACTGAACAGATATGACATGAATCCTTTGAACTTCTGGTTTTACTGTAAAACTGGATGCAGCTGTGGAACATAGACCGGGATCTGGTCCTGGACCCGGACCTGGATCCGTAAAGCTGCAGCCGGAGCAGGTGGCCTGAAGGTCAGATGCTAATGAGGAAAGCTAACGACTCAAACTGAACAACGTCTGACGTTAACATGTGGAGACGAGCTGCTGACGTTCGTCTGACGTACTTCACGCCTTACTGTCTTTATTTAACGTCCTGGTCTGTCCTCGGGCTTCAGTCTATATCCGTCTTTTTATCTCCCGCAGCAACGGTCACATGGGGAGGCTGTCTCATTAACATTCCAGCTGTGATAACAGATATCTCGGGAGCCTCTCTGTCTCTGGACTGCAGCTCTGATGGCCTTTATATAAACTCTGCCGACACTGTTCCTCTGACTTCTCACACCTGAAAATCCCAGATTAAAAAAACACTATAAAACATTAGGGGCCCATTCCAAACAGGAGTTCCAACCATTCTGATGGGATTAGGGACCACATGTCATTTGTAATAATAACAGAGATTGTCTGTGATGCTAATCGGCCAGTAGAGGTGTGACATTCATAAATGAATCAGTTCTTTTGAACAGCTCTTTTTAATAAACGATGAGAATCGGATCTCAGGTGTGAGCCGTTCTTTTTTATATCCAGATTTGTGTCTCATGAGAGCCTGATATTTGATTCATGTAAATGCATCTATGGCCAGAAAGGGCTTTTCCGGAAATTGCACTCCAAAACATTAAAGGTAGAGTCCGAAGCCCCCCCCCCCCCCACTGTTTCTATTTGCAAACAGCAGTATTCAAACTGAGCCCCTCCCTCTCAGGCTATTGGCCGCCTCGTTCTTCAGCGTATTCAGCTTCAAGCCTTCTTCAGAGCTCAGAAACGGATAAAAGCCAAACCAATATTAGCCCTGGTTTTCCAACATGCACTATCTAAATCTCTTACCTTTTCTTCGGTGCGTCCGCCATTTTCTTTCTTCCTTTTTTTTCCCTTTGGCAGTTTGGGTGACTGGCGTCTGTTCCAATCATGAGCTTATTCCCACACAGCATCATGTCCTTCGCTCTGTCATTGGCTGGCGATATAAACAGAAATCTCCACCCAGAAACGTCCCGACCACAGCAAAACAAAGCTAAAGAGCGAATTACAGGCAGGGGGAGAGAGAGCTGCATTCAAATGCACCACTGCACACGGATAGAGGCCCAAAGGTGCAGTTTGAGACGGATTTCACTTGCACAAGTCCAACATTTATTTTCAGAGGAGAAACTTCGGAATCTACCTTTAAAGGAGCTGTATCATGCTTTTCAAATGTTCCAAAAGTCAAATATAGGCATTTATAAGCTAGATATGTTCCCATCGTTACTATAGAAACTAATTTGGTGTTAAATATTAGTTTTTCTATGCATCTAATTTCCAACACGGAAGTAAGATGGCTGACTGTACTGAACCGCGGAGCTCTCGACCAATTGCAGCATGTTTTACGCCCATTTCATGACGTCGCCCCGGAAGAGACACTTATTCTGAAGGGTCACAGAATTGTCTGTAGCACCGGCACCGGCAGCTCTCATGTGGATGTTAGTAGTAAACATTGATGGATAATTACTCCGATCGACGGGATAAAACAGACCAGCCTGTTATGGAGCTGTATGTGCTCGACCCAGAGTCTGATATGGAGTTTGAAGTATACGCAGGACCACAGAAGTACCACAGAGACCCCTGACAAGCAAGTAATTTAGCGAACAAATCATAGGCTAACAGTTAGCGCTGAGCTAAGCAGCACTCACATGGATCTTGTAAACATTGATGGATAATTACTCCGATCGACGGGATCAAACAGACCAGCCTGTTATGGAGCTATATGCGCTCGACCCAGAGTCTGATATGGAGTTTGAAGTACACGCAGTACCACAGAAGTACCACAGAGACCCCTGACAAGTAAGTAAATTAGCGAACAAATCATAGGCTAACAGTTAGCATTGAGCTGAGAGATGTGTTGACTCACCAGTGTTGTTGTCTGTCCATGCGCGTTTTTATAGTAGGAACTGCGTCATGTTTCAGAAGTAATCCCAGAGAAAAAAACACTTTACTGCCCGAGATTCATGAAGTTGTCAGGAGTGAAGTTCACACACAAAGTTGAGTTTTTTTTTCCCTGCTCCTGAAGTTAAAATCCAACCACTTCTGGCAAGTCTATTCATCCAGTACAACAAATGAACTCCCACGCTGAACATAACTGCATTTTTCCCAACTTGCTGTCCTCTACAGCTTTAAAAAAAAAAAAAAGGAAGAAAATTCTCCTGAACTCTGGAGCAAACGTCTGTTAGCTGATGGCTGCTTGTCTCTGAGGAAATCTTCCTGCAGGTGTTAGTTTCTTCCCCAGAGAGTGTGGATATGATTCTCTGAGTTTCTGTTCAACAGAGGGCGTCTTGCTACGATACTGAGCGTGCGCATTTGGACTTTCGTGATTGGTGCCACGTTCATACGTAACGGGGTGGGTAGTCAGCCGTTTGCAGGGAGGGGAGCGCTTGGTTTAAATATTCATGTAGATTACTCAAATATGCATGAATGAAGAAAAATAACGATTTAAATCATCATTTCTTGATGAGGAAATAACACACTGACATGCTGAAAAGCTCTTAAAAGTCCATTTTTCATGATAGGGCTCCTTTAACTAAAATTTCCACTGATGCAGCTCAGGTTTATTCTTTCTCTAGTTACATTCTGTCTGTGCTTATGCATTTTCCTGCATTAAAAAAAAAAAAATCCCATATAGAAGATTTTATAAAGACACCCTATACAGCTGGGGGGGGGCTTTATGCACAGCTCCGAGGTACTTACTGAACTTAATGCTGCGCCTTTGTTTCCTGTCTTTCATGACTGGATGAACTGATTAATCCAGGTGTGTCTGATCATTTGCTGAGATTAAACACACCTGGATGAATCAGTTCATCCAATCATGAAAAACAGGAAACAAAGGTGCACTTATAAGTTCAGGAAGTACTGGAGCTGTGCATAAAGCCCATTAAACACATCAACATTTTTCCCAGAAAATATATTTCTAGTAGAGCTGTTGACATGAAATTTTCACTAGATGTCGGCAACAACCCAAGTAATGCACACATATAAAGAAATTCTACATTTATGTCCATAAATGAAGTTATGTCTGATATAGTGAAATGACACAGGGAATAAGTATTGAACAAGCTTACTGAAATTTATTTAATACTTATGTTTTTGCACTTTGTTGGTGATTCCAGCCTTTTAGACGCCTCCTGTATGGAGAAACCAGTGGAATACGTTGCTCAGGTGTGATTTTGGTCCATTCTTCAACACAAACTGCCTTCAAATCTTCTAAAGATTTTCAACTGGATTCAAGTGAGGTGATTGTCTTGTCCGTTCTTGCAGCTTTAACTTCTTCTTCCGTTAAAGCAGGTGAGTGTTTCTTGGCTGTGTGGTGGGATGGTCGTCTTGCTGAAAGATCCAGCCTCTTTTCATCTTCAGCAGCTGCAGATGCAGCAGATTCTGGTCCAGAATGTGTCTCTACTTTCCTCCATTCATTCTTCCTTCAATCATATGAAGTCTGTCAGTACCACATGCTGAAAAACAGCCCCCACCATGATGCTTCCCCCTCCAAACTTCACTGTTGCTATGGTGTTTTTGGTGCCATTTCTCCTCCAAACATGTTGTGTCTTATGACATCTGCAGAGTTCAGTTCTGTCTCATCTGACCAGACTATGTTTTCCAGAAAGTCATGGGTTTGTCCAGATGTTGTGTTACAAACTTCAAACCAGCATCAACCTGCTTCTTCTTCAGAAATGGAGTCTTGCGTGGTGTGCGTGCATGAAGGCCATGGCGGTTGAGTGCATTCCTTCTTGTTTTCTCTGAAACAACTGTAGCTGCTGGTTCCAGGTCTTTCTGAAGCTCTCCACGAGTGGTCCTGGGCTGTTGGAGAACCTTTCTGATGATTGTTCTGACTCCTCTGTCTGAAATCTTGTGAGGAGCACCTGGCCGTGGCCGCTTTATGACCATGCCGTGTTCTTTCCACTTCCGGATGATGGTCCCAATGGTGCTCACTGGAACTTTCAGAAGTTTACAAATGCACCTGGAACCAATGCCTTCAGTGTGTTTGCAATAATAAGGCTGCGTAGGTCTTTAGACAGATCTTTGCTTTTACCCATCATGCAATGCTTCTTGTCTGACACCTTGGTGATGAGAAACCTTTTTAAAGGCATCAATCAGGACTAAACCAGCTGATATTACTTTGCACTGATCGAGGACAGGATTACTTTCTAAATACTGACAGACTCCAGCTGCTTTCTTGGCTTTCCAGATCTTTTTGTCTCCATTTCTTCATGTGTTCAATACTTCTTCCCTGTGTCATTTCACTATATTACACATAACTTCATTTATAGACATAAATGTTAAAACAAGCATGATGGGGCTCCGAAGCGAAAATGTTATTGAGCAACACTTTGAGGCAATCACTGTAATCAGGTGTTTTCTGTAACGTCCAATCAGACGTCTGCACCTGTTGACAGGTTTGTTGTTCATGGGAAACGTGCTCTAATGTGTCTATGATAGTTTTGTTTGGTTGTTTTTTTTATTATTTTCAATCACAATTCAAAAGAAATATTTTGGTTCACTAAATTATCGTTGTGTAATTTTTATTTATTTATGATCAGTTTCTTTAGTTTCCAGTTATTTGAATTACTTTTGTAATTTTAGCCTTTTTTGTTGGAGGGTATGAATAATTTTGAGGATTACTGTATGTTGTTTCAATGCATTTGTCTCTGAATGATCATGTGCTGCTGATGAAAACGCAGCTTGTGTGAGCAGGTGTTACGCAATACGCAGCGCCATGACATCATGTCCGCTAGATGTCTGCAAATGCGCCACAGAAAAAACAGACATAGGGGAGTAAATTAAAACTGATCCCGTCAGAATAGTTTCTAACTCAGAGTCTAAAATGAAACTCAGTTAACTTACTGAGTAATTCTGAGTGTGACAGAGTGACAACATACATCTTCTTTAGCTTGGACAGTTTATTTCCAATCAACCCCAACAATAACCCCTGGGTCACCAAAGCACTAAAGTACTTGACAAGAAAAAAATGATCTTCTTCACGGCCTCCGAGGGAGAAGCAGGTAAACTGGTCTTGGAGGGTCATTGGAGGTTTTGACAAACACAGAGATCCTTCAGAAATGTCCTCTCAGGAATCTGAACTCGCTCAGAGTGGAAAAGACGTTCTCTTGACCTTTTGTAACCCTTCATTCAGAGCACGCTGACTTCTTCTTTCATCTCCTGGGATTTTTTAAAACCAGCCTGTAAGATCAGTCATGCTTACTCAATATCACCATGTTTGCTGTGAAATCTCTGGACACCCCATTAACTCACACAGTCTCAGCATACCCTGCTTTCTTCAGGCCCGTCCTGACTCCTGTGTGTGTGTGTGGGCACGTTTATGTTACATTATGGCCCATTTTCCATATTTTACCATCACCGTGAGGACTTTTTTTTTTTGTTGTTATTCTGGTAAGATTCCCGAGGGGAAATTAGGATGTCTGTACAGTAGTTCCAGAGAGCAGTGGGCTGCTACTTAAAGCACGTTATGGGCGTTAGGTTTAGGGTAAGGGGCTAGGGAATGCATTATCTCAATGGATGTACCCCACGTGTGTGTGTGTGTGTGTGTGTGTGTGAAAACTGGGTGTCTGTGTGTGTGTGTGTGTGTCGGTTCTGACACCTGATATGTTTCCTGTTGTGGCGCCATTTCTGATTAACCCCTGTTCTGACTAGGGATGCTCGATATTGGCTTTTATTACAATATCTGATATTGTCCAACTCTTAATTTCCGATATTCAATATCAACTGATACCAATATATGCAGACAACTGTGAGGTTGTATCTCTTATATTTTCAGGGATACAACTATATTCTGCTCTGAGAGCAAAGATCCCAAAATAACTAAAATAACTCCAAAATGAACTCCTCTGGCTAATTTAAAGGAATAGTACACCCACAGAATGATGTGCCTTCATTTTCTACTCAACCTCATGCTGAGCATCAGGTTGAGTAGACTCTGGAGCACATTTTAATATCTCAAATGCAGCCAGAGATCCGGGGGGGGGGGGGGGGGAAGGGGGGGGATCTTACATACTGCTGTTTCTGAGACCTGGGACGCCTCTAGCAGTGACGGCTCAAAAATGTGCATCATGAATGTTGGTGTGTCATCAAAGCAAGTCAGACACATTTTTAAGATTTTTAAGGTCTAAAAGTTACATTGTGTTTCTTTAACATCTCAAATGCCGCCGGAGATCCAGGGGGGTTTTCGTTATCCGACGACATTAAAATATTGGGGTTCACCAGTGCCCGTAGCTATAAGGTTCATAAAAGTCCACAAAAACTTGGAAATATTCCTCCATACTGGTTTTCCAATGTAATCCAAGTGTCCTCAGTGGGTAGCGTCCAGAATTTACAGGAAAAAACATCATTTAGTATATTTTTATTGCCTAAACAATAGTACATTGCACTTCCTATTTACGCGTTTGTGCAAGTTCACGACAGGAAGCCACGGCGTGCAGCGCCTCCTCTGCTGACAATGCAAGCGAAGAAGAAATTCGCTATTTATTTTGTGCTAAGAGTGAACGAGCTGTGGACAAACACAACAGGGGTTGGTTATTGATTTAAAACAAAGAAAGAACACGCAGTCTCGTCTGCCGCGGCTTCCGTAGTGTCATAAACTCGCATGAATGCGCAAATAGGAAGTGCAATTTTCTACTGTTTAGGAGATAAAAATATACTAAACGATGTCGTTTTGAATAAATTATGGACACTACCCACTCAGGACACTTGGATTACATTGGATGAGCAGTGTGGAGGACCTTTTTGTTTCAAGCACCGGTGAACTCCATCATATGGAAGTTGGAGGGAAACGAAAACCTTTCCGATCTCTGGCTGCATTTGAGATATTAAAAAGTGCTCCAGAGTCTTGCTCACCATGACGGCGAGTAGAAAATGAAGGACCATCATTCTGTGGGTGTACTATTCCTTTAAATCAGCCAGAGGAGTTCATTTTGGACATCTGGCTTCCATCAAATCAAATAAAATCAAAATTTATTTGTAAAGCGCATTAAAAAAACCAAATTTCTTGACATAAAATCATAATGAAAACAGATAATAAGCATATAAACAAACATTAAAATAAAACAACAGTTGACAATAAAAGGGATTTAAGAACCCCCAAAAGCTAAAACATATAAATGAGTCTTCAGTTTTGCTTTAAAAGTACTGATGGAAGCTGAATCTTTAACGGACACAGGAAGACTGTTCCAGAGCTGCCACTGAAAAAGCGCGATTAGCCTTTCTGACTTTGTTAGAAGAGGGAACAGCCAAGAGCAGATGATCAGCAGATCTGAGGCATCTGGTGGAGTTGTACGGACAAAGGAGCTCAACAATGTATGGGGGGGGGGGCCGCCCTGTTAAGAGCTTTAAAAACGTATAAAAGAATCTTAAACTTGATACGGAACTTCACCGGAAGCCAGTGAAGCGACATGAGGACAGGGGTGATGCTGTCTCTCTTCTTAGCTCCAGTTATCAGTCTGGCTGCAGCAGCAGGCGAGAAACGCCAAGATAAAGGGAATTACAGAAATCAGATACTAGCAGGTATTAGATACTACCATATATGAATACTGCAGGTATTGATACTACCATATATCACATACTAGCAGGTATTAGATACTACCATATATCACATACTAGCAGGTATTATCAACATGTGTCTAATTATAATGTTTCTGACAACTTGGTAACTTAACCAACAACTTAAAACCAGACATATTATCAGCAGCTTCAAAGCAAGTCAGTCTGTAGCAGCAGCAGCTGCACCGTAGTCACATGACTGAAAGGAATGCTGGGATATGAAGTTCTTCCAGGATAACAGGGACTTTTCTACATGCTGGACCAACGCTGATGGAACAAGATCTTGCGATATTTCGTTAGTAAAAATATCGGTTTCGAAAAAACCGATACCGATATCAGATTTTAATGCCGATATCAGCTGATAATATCAGTATCGGACATCCCTAGTTCTGACTCTTCTGCTGTTTCCTGTTTTGACCCGTTTTCTTTCCATTTCCGGCTTCTTTCCTAATTCCTTTTTAGTTCTGGCTCTGACTCCTCCTCTGCTTCCTGTCCCAAACCCGCCCCTAAACACTAATAAAATAGTTATTAGGTCTATTAGTTGCAATAATAATAATTTATCATTTGTTCAATTGTTTAGGATCATCATCATTGCTATGTATTTAAAATAAAACATGGTTCTTCACACAGGAGTGTGAATTATTATTTCCACACAGATTTATTTGACACGGGCGTGTTCCTGTTGTCACGGCGATGACTGCTTCCCTTTTCCTTTTCCAGTGGAGAGAAGAGGGCGTCTCATTCTCATTAATACCCTCCACCTCCAATCAGAGCGCCTCCACAGCTGCGAGTGGGACTTCATTGAGAGTGACACTCGATAGTTACGGGGTAGTGTGTAGGGTGGGGTGGGGTGGGGTGTGTGTGTGTGTGTGTGTGTGTGTGTCTTCCTCTAAATCCTGTTCTGATTCCAGTTTTAACTCATATTGTGATTCCTGTTCTGACTTCATTTCTGCAAGTTTACTTCACAAAGTCAGTTACCATGGTAACAGATTCACAGTAAACCTGTACTCAGGGTTAACAAACTCAGAGTTTCAGCATAACCTGCTTTCTGGGACAGGCCCCAGGTCATCTCACAGCTTCACCAAGAAGTTAATATCTGAGAGGGGGGGGTTGCACATGATCCTGAACCATCAACACATTATTAACCTCATCCTCACTGTCACAACATGTTGACTTTGTCGTCTAAACTACAACAGCACATGTTGCCATGGAGACAAACCACAACAAACCTCACACACAACAGGAATCGGCTGATCACAGATTGATTTCACAAATGATAAGTTTCATTTCAATGATCCAGAGATGAGACGGGGGGCCACAGGATCTGCTGCATCTGCAAAAACGGGGATCAATTGATCGATTGATTAATCAGTGCTTCAACTGATCAGGTTGAAACCACACAGTAGAACAGGTGCAAAATGATCAATAATCAATAAATACCTGGTTGATCCTTCAGAAACAGCTTTTTTCTGATAACTGAACTCAGATCAGCAAATACAGTCTCCTCATCCCTGTTTCCATCCACCTGAAAGCAAAAAAAAAAATAGAAACAGTTCACAAACAAGTATGAAAAATCATGAAAACACAAATACCGTCCTGCACTCGGAATTTACTCGAAAACGACATCATTTAGTATATTTTTAGACCCTAAACAGTAGTACATCTTACTTTTGCGAAGCGCACATATGCGTGTTCACGAAACTACTGAAGCCTCGGCGTTCAGAGCCTACTCTGCCGATAATGCAAGTGTAGAAGAAGAAACTCGCTGTTTACATTGTGTTAAGAGCGAACGAGCTGCAGACAAACCGGGACAAACACAAGAGGGTCCAAGAGGGGTTGGATATTGACTTAAAAGAAAGAAAGAAAGAAAAAGAGAACGCGCGATCTCGTCTGCCACACGAGTTTTGTGAATGCGCATCGGCGTGCATACAGAAGATGCTATGCAGTACTGTTTAGGCTCTAAAAATATACTAAATAATGTTGTTTCCAGTAAATTCTGGACGCTACCCACTCAGGACACTTGGATTACATTGGACGAGCAGTATGGAGGAATATTGTCAAGTTTTTGTGGACTTTTCCAGAGTCTTGCTCACTATGAGGGGAAGTGGAAAATAAAGTTAAATCATTCTGTGGGGGTTCCTTTAAGGCTGGGATACACTGCGATTTTTTCAATCGTTGCTCGCAGCTCCAACTCAAAATGTGCGAATCAGTCGCAGAGTCCAAAAGTTCACATCTTGTGATGTCTGTCCTCATACTGTACGAACCGACGCTCGGACGCGATCTGACTCACACTGTACGTCCTCAAAGACACAATGGGGTCTTGAACAATCCTGACATACAACACAATGAGTACAGCTAGTAGTAGAAGAAGAAAATGGAGAAGAAGACGACAATAACAACAACAGCAGCAGCAGCAACAGCAGCAACATTACGCTATCACAAAAAACAAACAAAAAAAAAAACGCGCTGCCTTGGCGATTTGTGTTCTTTCTTTGTGAACAATTCACCAAAAATAAAAGGCGATGATGTCGTGTGTGGACGAGGGATTGACTGACCAGACGTGGGCTGTACGGTTTGTTGGTTTTACAACGAGAACTCCGTCCAAATGTGGAGCTGGGTCGCCATGCTGCCTCTGGTTTACTTCCGTCTTTGTTTTGTGCATGCGAAATGTGAAACTCTCCGGGGAAAGAGTTCTCAATCTGGTCGTGGCTTCAACATGCGATTCACTCACGAGCCACGACCAAAATATCAAACAGGTCTGATCGGGAGCTCGCCGTGAGGTGCCAATCACCCCTTGTGACCCCCAAGTGTACTACACGACACACAACCCATGATTTGGCCAAGAGCTGACCCAATCCCCAAACTTGTCCCACGACTGGAAAATCGTCTCAAAAACGTCTAAAAATCGCACAGAGTACGCCGGGCTTTAGCTATTTATTGTTCCATGAAGTTTTTGCGTGCCATCGGACATGACTGAGTGACGGCCCGTGAAACTTCGCCTCCACTTGGTGCAGCACGATGACCATCCTTATACCATGGCACTTTGGTGGGGTGGGCAAGTACCCCCGCCTGCAGCTTCCAGGAGACGGATATGAGGCGGCGCTGCACATCCGATGGGCGTGATCATTTTCTGAGGTTAGGGTTAGGGCTTAGGGATAGGGGGAAGGGTTATAATAGACGGCTTAAAACGGGAATGTGGGTGGAGTCGGACGTCCGACCCCGCCTAATGTCCGACTCAGTCTCGTCCTCCAAGCCGCAGGCGGAACCTTCTCGGGGAGGGGGGGATATGTGTGAACGCCAGGGTAATAGCCACTGTTGATCGCCGAAAGAAACTTTAAATTAGCTCTGCTGAATGATGCATTCATGAGCTCTGCAACAGTAACCTTCCAGTTGCAGCATTCCAGTGTTAATAATAACTAAATAATCATAACAGTTACAGAGCCTATTTGAATTAGAAGAGGACGACTGCAGACGCTGCTTGGATTTTAAACCCAGGTTTGGTCGGTTAACATTAAAACAAATGTGCATTTCTGTTGCAGGTGTTGAATTATGGAATTCTCAGAATGTTATCTTAAAGAGTTGCACAAGTATTTTTTTGTTTAAGAAAATGTTTTAAAAAGATAAAATTAGCTCTTATGCACTGGAAGATTGATGAAATAGATGACACGTACGTTAGATTTGTTTTCTTTTTTTATGTAAGTGATTTGGTGTACTTTTGGTACTTGACAGAAATATCTGTACAGAAAGGGGCAGGTATTACAAGTTTATCTTCTTCCTGCTCCTTTTCATTTGTGGTGTATAATGATAAAGCCATGTTGTGTTGATTGTAGTTATGTAAACCATGAATGAAATAAACCATAAACCAACCATAAACCAACCATAAACCAACCATAATCAGCTACTCTGTTAAATTATGTCACGTTCCCAAACTGATTTAAAAACCAAAAAGAAAAGAGGACAAAATAACAAAGAACTGTATTAGCCCTGATAGAATCTGTTTCATTCCATGAAGTCTTGCTAAATATTCTTAAAGATGACGTACTGACATAATTAAACGTGATTTAACGGCGGTATCAGCTGTGCGCGTTCCCGCGACGTGCTCGATCTAAGCACATCAGCAGCTGAAGAGGAGCTCGAGTGTTTCCATCTTCAGCTTCTCGTTAGAGTTTAGACTGATATTTGTGTCGGAGTTTCAGCTGGGTGACGTGTTTTCAGACGCACGCTCTGTCTGAAGCACCATGCGCGCTCATGCCGTGGACGTGCACGTGTCTGTGGGTGGTCACATCACATGCTGTCATGTAAATCTGATGACTAACATCAGTTTAGTGTTTTTTTCCAAGAGCTCATTATAAACCTGTTCTAGAGGAAATGAGACCTGAAACCAGTTTGTGAGCTGGTGCTGGATAGAAAACCAGATCACAATAAATGAACCTGACTTGTAAGCGGTGCTGGGTCTGGTAGGGGGCGCCCTGCCTATGTAATGGTAGAGAAAACACTGGTTCAGGTATTTTTTTAATGTACTCGGCTGTGATGTTAAATTTTAGTGAACTTGTTGATAAAACTTTTTTTTTCCATTACTGTACCAAAGAAACACGAACCATGACTTGTGTACCAAAGTACATACTAAACCCTGATTTTTGAGTACTATTACAACGCTAGTATATACAGTATATCTACATGAAGGTAGTATTTATTGATACATTATATGTTTAATGTAGCTGAGTGGATGTAGTACATAGTTTTAGTGATATGGATATTCATAACATAAAAGTATGTGTGTGTGTGTGCAGCCGTTTGTGTATGTATATAGATGTTTATACATACACTGTATTGCCAAAAGTATTTGCTCACCCATTCAAATGATGGAATAACTTCCATGTCCACAGGTGTATAAATGAAGCAGCTCGGCATGCAGACTGTTTCTACAAACATGTGAAAGAATGAGTCGCTCTCAGGATCTCAGTGAATTCTAGCGTGGAACTGTGACAGGATGCCATCTGTGCAACAAATCCAGTCGTGAAATTTCCTCACTCCTAAATATTCCAATATTTACCTGTCAGCTGTATTATGAGAAAATGGAAGTGTTTGGGAACGACAGCCGCTCAACCACGAAGTGGTCGGCCATGTAAACTGATGGAGCGGGTCAGCGAATGCTGAAGCGCATAGTGTGAAGAGTTCGTTAACTTTGTGCAGTCGATCACTGCAGACCTCCAAACTTCATGTGGCCTTCAGATCAGATCAAGAACAGTGCGCAGAGAGCTTCATGGAATGGGTTTCCATGGCGACCAGCTGCATCCATCCATACATCACCAAGTGCAATGCAAAGCGTGGATGCAGTGGTGGAAAGCAGCCGCCACTGGACTCTAGAGCAGTGGAGGCGTTCTCTGGAGGGACCAATCACGCTTCTCCATCTGACAATCTGATGGAGGACTCCGGGTTTGGCTGTTTCCAGGACAACGGTACTTGTCTGACTGCATTGTGCCAAGTGTAAAGTTTGGTGGAGGGGGATTATGGTGTGGGGTGTTTTTCAGGAACTGGGCTTGGCCCCTTAGTTCCAGTGAAAGGAACTCTGAATGCTTCAGCATACCAAGACATTCTGGACAATTCCATGTCCCAACTTTGTGGGACCAGTTTGGAGCTGGCCCCTTCCTCTTCCAACATGACTGTGCACCAGTGCACAAAGCAGGTCCATGAAGACCTGGATGCAGAGTCTGGTGTGGAGGAACTGGACTGGCCTGCACAGAGTCCTGACCTCAACCAGAATGAACATCTTTGGGATGAATCAGAGCGGAGACTGAGAGCCAGGCCTTCTGGTCCAACATCAGTGTGACCTCACAAATGTGCTTCTGGAAGAATGGTAAAAGATTTCCATAAACACTCCTAAACCTTGTGGACAGCCTTCCCAGAAGATGAAGCTGTTCTATCTGCAAAGGTGGACCAATGTCATTATGAACCCTGTGGATCAGGAATGTGATGTTACTGAAGCTCATATGTGAGTCAAAGTAGGTGAGATGATACTTTTGGCGATATAGTGTATTTCCATATGTGTGTCTGTTTGTTGGAACAAATCCTCCAAAAACATGTTTATCCATCTTAGTTATGATGTTTATGAACATTTACAGGTGATAACTTTGGAAGTGGATAGTGGAATTTTTAGCAGTAACAAATAGGATATGAAAAATCCGAAGATCGCCCCACTTTAAATAAATAAATACGACTTATGTATGTTTTTTTCCTCTTCATGGCGCATTTTTCGACTGATGCGACTTATAGTCCAGAAAATATGGTAAACAACCACAGAAAGAAAGCAAGAGAAAACAAACATACAAATAAACAACCACAGATACAAAAAGATCAATAACTTTGGTTATCATTAACCAAACAGAGAAACGAATCAAAGATGCTACTAATCAAATCAAATAAGCAACCACATCAAACAGTTTCTGTAGGCGTGGCCTCTGCTAGCCCACACTGATGGTGCCTTCAGGTGTGTCGGCTGACTAACCTGAGTGAGCAGGTGCAGCTGTTTGTAGTATCTCCTAATGGAGACGATGTCCCTCTCAAACCTGTCCAGTCGTCGCTGGAGGGCGGAGCTACTGTCTCCTAGGAGACCGAGTCTGGTGGCTCGCCGCTGCAGGCGACAGCACAGCGTCTCACTGGAGCAGAGCAGCAGCAGCACCAGATCAGGCGAGCCCACCTGTGGACACGGTCAGAGGTTACACCGTCACCAGCTGCAGGATTTTCAAATCAAATCAAACTTTATTTATACAGCACTTTCCATGCATAAAACAATACAAAGTGCTTCACGTGATAAAACAATTTACATCAAAATATTATAGATAAATATCTATAATATTGTAGATTTAGTCTTCCTGAACCCAGACTGGACCTTCCAGTAGGACTGAATTCATCTGAAGGGTCAGTACCTGCTCCTGGAAGCTGAGAGCCTGATGGATGTCTCGGGGGAACCCGTCAACAACAAACCCCCGGACCTGGTGCTGGCCAGTCAGCTGCCTCCTCAGCTCAGGGACCGTGTCCTCCTGCAAACACACGCCATGTTCACGAGCTGGGTCAAGACCCGGTTCAGATTCACTCACCTGTGCAGGATCAGGATCAGGGTCAGGGGTCAGGTTTGAGGTGAAGGGTTAGGTTTAATGTCATGGTCTGCTTTGGGTTCTGGTTGTGGTTCAAGACCAGGATCAGGTTCAGGGTCATGGTCTAGTTTGGGTTCTGGCTCTGGTTTAGGATCATGGTCTGGTTCAAGCTGACTGTCCTGGTCTTTGAAGTGATAAAGTTCTGACCTGTGGTCCCAGCTCTCCATGACTCATCATCTCTGAAATGATCTCCCACTTCCTGCGGGTGGAAGCGTTGCTAAGCAACTGCTTCCGGAGCAGCTTGTCCAATGAGATGCCTTGAAGAGCGAAGCGGTGAGTTAGCTTAGCAGTCTGGATTCTCTTCCCACTTCCCGGTCCACCTGCACGACACAATAGAGCAGAGTTTTTGAATGAATGAATGAATAAATGAGTGAATGAGTGAATGAATGAATGAATGAATGAATGAATGAATGAACGAATGAAGGAAGGAATAAGTGAGTGAGTGAGTGAGTAAATGAATGAATGAGCGAATGAATGAATGAATGAGTGAATAAGTGAATGAATGAATGAGCAAATGAATGAATGAAGGAATGATTGCATGAATTAGTGAGTGAGTGAGTGACTGAATGAGTGAATTAAATAAGTGAGTAAGTGGGTGAGTGAGTAAAGAAGAGTGAATGAATGAGTGAATGATTTATTTTGATCAACAATTTTTTAAACAAAAAAATAAAAACAAGGGGAAAAATAATTTATTAGAAAAGAAGCAGGAAGAAGTTCACTTATTAGATCCTACTCCTATATTACACCATATTGATCACAATTCCATGATTTAAATGGAATACAAGTGTTAAATTAAATAATTTGTTTAAGTGATCTATAATACTATAATGTTTATATATTGATGATGTGTTAGGTTTTGTTACTGGTTGAGGTTTTGGTTGTGAATGTAACATAAAATTATCAGTTTAAAGGATAACTGTTTTTTGTTCAACCTGGACCATATTTCTAGGAGTTTATACGTACATGCATTTACTCACCAGTAAAATTTCTGTATCACTTTGACTCCTTCAGACGATATTACATTGAGTCACTCTTCAATGTGCATCTATATATTGGCAGAGACGGGGCCGCCTCTCTATACGGCATTATCTGCAGCAAAACTCCTTCACTTCACCAATAATTTAAGTAGAATGAATGAGTACTATTGTCCTGTGAGTTCAAAATGAACTCTCCGGTGAGTAAATGCACGTATGTACTCCTAGAAATAAGGTCAAGGTTGAACATAAAGACATTTGTCCTTTAACTCTGAGTTACTCAGGTTAATCCCAGACGTCTTACTGTTTGAGTCATCAGACAGTAAAGATCATGTCAGAGAAGAGCTGATTTGCTGCTTCTAGACTTTGTCAGATAGTCTTACCGAGAACAAAGATGATGGGGGGGTGTGGCCTCAGAGACTGCAGGATGTTGAGCTCTTGTCGGAGACCAGAACTCTCTGTCATGTCAGAATCTGAGTCTATGGAGAGCTGAGAACGGAGTGCAGCAGGACCTGAAGGAGGAACAGGAGTCAGAGCTAGAAAAAAACAGGAATGACAGATAACACACATATATACAGTATTACAGTGTCACCAGGAGACCGGGGCCCTGTACAGGCTCTTGGTAAATGTATTGATGAGATTAATGACTAGATGTGCCTCAACTTTCTTCATCTGAACAAAATCAAAACTGAGGTGATTGTTTTTGGAGCCAAAGAGAAACGACAGCAGGTTGTCACAGAACTTCAGCCCATTCACCTAAAAACCACCAATCAGGCCAGAAATCTGGGTGTAGTGATGGACTCAGACCTAAACTTTGAAAAACACATCAAAGCGATCACTAAATCAGCCTACTATCACCTGAAGAACATCTCAAGGATAAAAGATCTGATGTCTCAGGAAAATCTGGAAAAACTAGTCCATCATTCATCTTCAGTTGGCTTGACTACTGTAACAGCGTCTTTACTGGTCTACCTAAAAAAACAGTTAAACAGCTGCAGCTCATTCAGAACTCTGCTGCCCGAGTTCTCACTAAGACCAGAAAAGTGGACCACATCAGTCCAGTTCTCAGGTCTTTACACTGGCTGCCGGTCCATCAGAGAATAGACTTTAAAGTTCTGCTGCTGGTCTATAAAGCTCTGAATGGTTCAGGCCCAAAATACATCAGTGACCTCTTGACCCAGTATGAACCTACTAGACCCCTCAGGTCATCTGGATCCGGTCTTTTATCAGTTCCCAGAGTCAGAACCAGACATGGATCAGCTGCGTTCAGCTTCTATGCTCCACATGTCTGGAACAAACTCCCAGAAAGTCTCAGATCAGCTGAAACACTTAGTTTATTTAAATCCAGGCTGAAGACCCACCTGTTCTCAGCTGCATTTACAACATTAAAAAATTAAATAAAGGGGTAGATTTTACTCAAAAGTTAAAATCCGCACGTCTCTGTATTCTCTCTTTTTAATCTTAAATGTTTTTAATGTTTTTAATTTTGAATCGTGCTTCTACTTTTTTGTTCCTCTGAATGTTTTTTTTTTTTTTTTTTGCACCTGCTGTAATGCTTTTAATGTTTTATGTGAAGCACTTTGAATTGTCCTGTACATGAAATGTGCTGTACAAATAAACTTGCCTTGCCAAAGACTCATAACTAGATGACCTGGTGAAAAGATGACCCACTGACCAGATGACCTTTTAACCAGATTGTTAGAGACGGGCAGCCAGGTTGAACAGAGGTCTGCAGATTTTTTAAAAGCAGCTCATCTCTTACCACCTTTGCTCAGGGTCTTTGTATCAGGCGTCATCGCCTCCATGTGGACTGACACAGCTCCTACGGGTCCAGCTGGATTTCCAGGAGGTCTGCTGGGTAAAGCTGTGGGGGTAGCTCTGTTGACTGAGGGGGCTCCTGGAGGTTTAGGTGGAGCTGTGGGGAGGGCTTTGTGGGCCGGTGGGTCTCCTGCATGTCTGACTGGATCTCCAGGAAGGCTGGGGACTCTGGGTTCAATGACCGAAGGTGTGGGGGATGTGGGGGCAGACATTTTAAACCTCGCTGCGGGTGGTTGGAGTAGTGGGGGAGGTGTTGGGGGTAACTGAGGTGGGAGTGCTGGGGGTATTGTTGGAGTTATAGGGGTTAACAGGGTTTCTGTTTGGGGTTTTGTTTTGGGGGGTGTAAGCTCGAGCTGGTCTCTTTCCAGGTGGATGAAGGTGTCCCATGTGATGGCCTCAGGACCCCCCCTCTGTCTGGTCCCGATCAAGCAGCTCTGCAGGAAGCTGACGGGGTCGTCGGGGCGATGATACAGGAGACCTGTCAGCAGACTCTGACACAGACATCACACAAGACTGCATGTCACTAAACAGTTACCATGACAACTAACATTCATCATTAGATGCTTATGCAATAAGGAATATTATGTCACTTCCTGATCTCTGTGGAATCACCACTGCTCCTGTTGACTATGACGGCGTTATCTCTGCAACTTTTCCACGGGGAACCATGTGACATGATAGCTCCTGACAGACAGACCAGTCATCTGCAGATGACCTGGTGGGGACGGAGGGTCTCTGCGGGACATCTGATGAGGCTGTCAGCAGCTGGAGCCCAGACACCCCAAAGGATTGGAGGAACCACTGACTAGCTGTGGAATTACTCAGGGTGACAGTAACGTGGCTTCCTGTTCTACGGTGGGGAACCGAACCTTGGAGTTATTTTCAACCAGGATCAACACATAGTTCCAGGAGACAAGTGCTTTGCTCTCTTTGTGCATCTCCTCCTGCTGGTAAACCTGCAGCAGAGCAGGAAGGCATCAGTACGCACACACGGTGTTGTGCAAAAAAGTGATCGCCTGCCAAAAACTGATTAAACAGCCACTTGTGTTGTGGGTGGGTTGTGGTTGGGGTTAGGGGAAAGGTAAGGCTCAGGGTTAGAGTTTACTGTGCTCTCATGGGTGTGGTGGCGGTGTCGTGTAGTAACGACGGTACACGACACCCCCACTTAAAGACACTCCCGTGACTGTTTAACCACTTTTTGGCACCGCATCGGACCAGCGGGATGAAACGCTGCTTTAGACTCAGAGAAAGTCTGCAGCACCGTCCTGTCCTGTGCAGTGCTGCACGGCATCATTCTGACAGCTGATGGAGAGATTTGATGCGCCGGGAGCCGCTCTGCAGCCCCCCCCTGGAGATACGGAGGACGCAGGAGCTGATCTGACGTTTCTAATAAGTAATCTACACCTAAAGTTGTACAGATGCTCAATCAGTAGACTGTCTCTTAACTTATGCAAGTCCTCTTTTCCTCTGTCCCAGTCGGACTCATGACAGGTGGGGGCCAGTGAAACAGCTTTAGGTGGTAAGTTTCATATTGGACCGCTTTTTCTGACCCAGTGCCTAAAGAATTGTGACGTTGCTATTGGATGTGCGCTATTATTAAATTTAATAACTAATAAAATGAATAAACCGTATCAGCCAGGCCTAGATTGAGACTTTTATTAATATCTCAGCCGAAGTCGTTCAACACCGGTGAAGCTGACTGATCCTCGTCCGTGCAGCATTTTTGTGCACGTCTCTGACTTCGTTTTTTAAGCTGCCAAACACCTCTTTAATCTTTCCCACCTCACAAATGAGGAATTCTGTCTTGATCCCCCCAAAAGTTTCTTTTTCGGCAGAATCTCTCCTCTCCACGGTTCAACCTCGCGAGGCCCCAGAACCATGCATATTTAAGGGCGTAACCGTGGGCTAGGGATGTAACAATAACCGGTAAAATGGTTAACCGTGATAAAATTCCCAACGATTAGTTATGCCGTATCAAATATAAATTATCGTTAGAACCGTGACTGATTACTGCACTTTGATAAACTCACAGTGATGCTGCTCATTGGCTGGAAAAGCAGCAGCATTCGCAGTTTGTAATGTTTAATTTATGAATACATGGCAGAAAGCAAGAAGGCACCCACGTGGACAGTTCTCTCGAGATTTTTCCCCCTTTTAGATCGGACAAAGTAGATCTTTGTTGATCTTTGTTTTTTGATATTTTAAATATGCTGAGGGGTATTTCTATAATACCGCGATAAAAATGATAACCGCGATCGTTTTGGTCACAATAACCGTGCTATGAAATTTTCATATCGTTACATCCCTACCATGGGCATGACATTTAAATGACGATGGATTTCAGCCGTGGTATTTATCAACAATCTTTTGTTCGTACGAGATTGGACCGATACAAACGTCTTAATAAATCACACGTGGGTCCAATCGTACGATCCTTTTTACGATCAGATGTGCGATCATTACTACGCTCGTTGCGTTCCATTTGAACTCGGAAGTCGGAAATTCCCAGTTCCGAGTTGGAAGTTTAAACTGGAACGGCCCCCCGAAGTCGCATTTCCCATTCGGAAAGTCGGACAGTCCTCGCAGCTCCAATGGCCGCGCCCAGTGTTAGCAGTTGTAGAAACTGCTGTAATGCTACATTTATTTTCACTTCTTACTAACATTTTGTTGCATAAATCAGCCGTACACGTAGTATTGGGTTATACAGATGGAGGGGGAAGCTGCTGTAGTGTAATTCACATTTTTCATGTGGTACATGTGAACTACAACGCCAGCTGTGCCAACAACAGCTAAAGAAATGGCTTTAAAACCATATTTATTAAAGCATAGCAGCAAAACTCGCTGATTGGCTGCCAGCTTTCATCAGATTTACTCAGATATCACTTTTTCTTAAAAAAGAAGGAGAAGAAGAAGTTTTAATCACAGTTTACACAGCTGTGGTAGTATAATATACTAGTACATAATATTCTAAGTAATCTGAGTACTCTGAACAAAAGCTGCCGTTGGGAAATCAGTGAAACATGAAAGAGAAACTTTCTCACCTCCAGCAGCTGACTGACGTGATGCTGAGACAGATACTCCTTCACCTCTTTGCTGCTCATCTTCCTCTTCCTCACTTCTCTTACAGATTCTTGAAAAATTATCTATCTATCTGTCCTCGTGGAGGCACAGTTGTGAGGTCTGTATGACTGACAGCAGCATCAGGTGGCTGCATCTGTTGCCATGGCAACGCAGCTGTGACATCATTGCAGTCACCTGGTGGCGGATCAGGGAAGTGCACAGCTGCTGACAGAGCCCAGTTCTGGTTTAGTCCTGATTGATGCCTTTAAAAAGGTTTCTCATCACCGAGGTGTCAGACAAGAAGCATTGCATGATGGGTAAAAGCAAAGAGCTGTCTAAAGACCTACGCAACGTTATTATTATTATGGGATCATCATCCGGAAGTGGAAAGAACACGGCATGGTCATAAAGCTCCTCACAAGATTTCAGACAGAGGAGTCAGAACAATCATCAGAAAGGTTCTCCAGCAGTCCAGGACCACTCGTGGAGAGCTTCAGAAAGACCTGGAACCAGCAGCTACAGTTGTTTCAGAGAATCCCATCCCAAGCACACAGCCAAGGAAACACTCACCTGCTTTAGGAAAAAGGAAATAAAGCTGCCAGAACGGCCCAGTTAATCAGCACACGTGAATCCAACTGAAAATCTTCGGAAAGAACTGAAGATCCAAGTTCACCGAAGATTTGAAAGCATTTGTGTAGAAGAATGGGCCCAAATCACACCTGGGCAATGAGTTGGACTGGTTTCTCCATACAGGAGGTGTCTTGAGGCTGGAATCACTAACAAAGTGCAAAAATCTAAGAATTAAATAAATTTCAGTAAACGTATTCAATACTTATTCCCTGTGTCATTTCACTACATTACACATAACTGCATTTATGGACATAAATGTAGGATTTCTTTGTATGTGTGCATTATTTGGGTTGTTGCCGACATCTGGTGAAAATTTCATGTCAATAGCTCTACTAGAAATATTTTCTTAGAAAAAAGTTGATGTGTTCCATATTCTTTTCCCCTGTTGTATTTCTGACATCTGTCTGTGTGGTGCAACAAATCCAAAACTAACATTGTGATCCTCATTTATTATGTTTACATAATAGACTTTGAACAGAAAAGTTTTACCAGTCACATATATGTCATTGTCTGCTGCTATCATCAACTCCTCAGTATTTCTACCATGGTGTGGCGGTTAGCACCACAGCCTCACAGCAAGAAGGTTGCCTGTTCAATTCCTGGCTGGGGAGGGGTTTGAACAAATCCAGCAGTGGCCTTCCTGTGTGGAGTTTGCATGTTCTCCCCGTGTATACGTGGGTTCTCTCTGGGTACTCCGGCTTCCTCCCACCATCCAAAGACATGCATGTCAGGTTAATTGGTCACTCTTGGAATGAATGTGAGTGTGAATGGTTGTCTGTCTCTCTGTGTTGGCCCTGCGACAGACTGGAGACCTGTCCAGGGTGTACCTGCCTCTTGCCCGGAAGTAGCTAAGATAGACTCCAGCAACCCCTGCGACCCTGAACTGGATAAGCTGTACAGAAAATTAATGAATATATACATATATATATCAGAGGCAGTGTTGTTTTTGGCAGCTATCTGAGTTTTAGTCTTAGTCTTAGTCTTTCTGACGAAAATGCTTATTAGTTTTAGTCATATTTTAGTCAATTCTGTATCTGATAGTTTTAGTCTAGTTTTAGTCGACGAAAATCAAAAAGGTTTTAGTCTAGTTTTTGTCAGGTAGGCTATATTTAAAAAAAAAAAAAAAGAATAACTGGCCACTAAGGAGACCATGCTGCTGGTTACATTTGAGCATATAGGTTTGTATATGAAAACAGAAAGAAAGACTATATTCCATTGCAAGTGAAGACAGCAGTTAATGGTGAGGGGAGTGAGTTGCGTTGTCTTGTATTATAATCATGTGGCACCTGAAAGTTTAATTTTGTTGTTTTATTATATTGTGTATCTTTTCTTTACCTGCCAAGGGACTGCTGATGCTAATTAGCTTGCTAATGACAATCCAACATGTTGCTATGTTCATTAATATGTACTGTCCCTGTCAAATAAAAAAGTTTGAAGATAGAATAAATTTTAAAGCTTCTCATAAAAATACTGAATGCAAAAACGTTTTTGACACACAAACCATCAATTTATTGCAAAGTTAAGGTAAAATATAGGGCTGCAAATATCTTAAATTACAAACCATTTGGGAGTCGAAACAGCCGGCTCTTTAGGAACCGACTCAAAAGAGCCGACTCTTTGGGAACCGAATCAAAAAGACCGGCTCTCTGAAAAGAGACGAACTTCCCACCGTTTGAACAGCGCAGCCAAGCAGCTGCGCGTCTGACCCATAGACTGTATATAATTACTGGACGTAGCTTCCGGTCTCTTCTGAATAGAGAAATGTGAAGCCAGTTGGGCGTGTCTTACCGTCGCCATCTTGCCGTGTCACGTACGTCGTCACTCCAGGAAAATACTAAAATGGGCACAGCTCGGCCGCGGGACAAATGATTGACAGCTGACGTACTGTGGGCTAAACGCTAACTGAGCTAACACGAAACTAAGAGGAGCTAACAAAGATAAGCCCTCTAAGCGGCATGGTTAAGGTAAGACATGCTTAGACTTGCAATTCGCTGACTAAACACCGCCGTTGTGCGACTCTGTAACAAACTGAGACCTTATTAAGAGCAAAGAAGGAGCTAACTAGGAGCCTCCGGTCGGCAGGCGGAGCTTCCGGTCTGTCATAAGGACACGCCCTTAATTATGTGTAATTTGAAGAATAAATAACATCTAAACGAATGAGTTATAAAAAAATTCACCCCCCTCACAGTTGACATGAAGGTAAACTTGACCTAATAAACCTAAAAAGATTTTTTGAACCAGGCTGTAAACCTGTTTATTTCTGCTGTGAAGTTGGCGTTTTTAACATGGGAGTCTATGGGGATTTGCTCGCTCTTGGAGCCAGCCCCTAGTGGATGAAGGGAGGATTACACTATTTACAACAAGGAAACGAGCTTCACTGTTCTGAGGCGGAGTTTGCCCCTTGGTCTGACCGCAGTTGTTCACCAGAGTCCCTCAGCAGTTCAGATACCCGACGGTAACACGCAAAAACGCTGTTTAGCAGATAGAAATGACAGAGATTAATATCATGGTTAAGGTGTGGGCGGATATTTATGTAGTTCGGGTGGGTGGCGGTGAGAATATGTTTCTTTTTCGTTGGACAAGACGCGTTTTAAACATCAAACATTGGGATCGTTTCCAGATCAGGCAGAGACAGAGGCACTGCTGGTAATGAGAACAGCGAACACTGTTACAACCAAGGATGATGATCTTTTATGCTGGAATCTCTGAATCAAATAGATGAAGCCCCTACGTGGCAAAATGACAGAGACTGCTGTGAATTTAAGATATTAATGTGCGACATGCGGGTCAGGTTTGACAGGAAGAGCCGCGGTTCGCGGGTCTCGGTTCGGGCGGATGCGAGTAAGGATACAACTACTTTTTAACTTTTGACAGACAGTTAAATGCAGCATAGGTAGACATTTCCTGCATTATGAACGTCTGACAGACCAGAGATTCACATTTTCGTCCAGTCTCGTCTCGTCAATGAAAATTTACACACGTCCCGTCATGTTTTAGTCATCAGAGAGACATGTGTAGCTCGTCATCGTGTCGTCATCGTCATGAAAAAAAGGGGCGTCAACGAAATGATTTCGTCATCGTCATCGTTAACGAAAACAACACTGATCAGAGGTTGCGCTAGACTTTTTCGTTGTCCGTCATTTTGACTGACAGGGTCATAAAAATCCAGTCATAATCTATTTCTTACCCGTCACTTTAATAAAATATAAACATATAATAATGACATATTCAGTAGCATTTTTCCATTAAATGCTTGGTTGCTCAGTTGGTGCTGAAGACTGATTACTTTTTTTGTCCCTCATCTTCCACTGCATCAGTCTTCCTTTTTTCACCTCTTTTGTCAACACTGTCTTCATTATTGGGCTTTTTGAAGAAGCTTCGGACACTCAGCTGCTGTGACATTTTTCCGAGTGAACCCAACAGGCCATGCATCAAGAGAGACAATATGCTAACTCGCCATCTGGTGGTCAGGAGTGTAAATTGCAATCTGTCAAAGTGACTGATGGCCTTCAGATTTTTCTGTCACCGTTTAAGAAAAACAGTCAATGACGGAAAATATTCGGTTAACACAATATATCAGGGGGTCGTGTTAACCGAATATTTTCCGTATATATATATATATATATATATATATATATATATATATATATATATATACACACAGTATATATATACACTACTCACAAAAGTTAAGGATATTTGGCTTTTTGAATGTCAGAATGAATCTAAAATCCACTACAACTTTTCCAGGAGAACTGAATTAAACTTTCTCTACGCTTTTCAATGCACATGTACATTGTTCAATGGTTAAATATTTACTCTGCATCATTCTGTTCTCTAAAAACTGAAAGTTAAACATCCCTAACTTTTTGTGAGTAGTGTATATATATACACCATCACACACACAGCATATGTATGCATGTGTGTTTATACATACATTTTATTTACTACTTTGTTGGTGGTTCCAGCCTCCAGACGCCTCCTGTATGGAGAAACCAGTGGAATATGTTTCTCAGGTGTGATTTTGGTCCATTCTTCCACAAACTGCCTTCAGATCTTCAAGGTTTCAGGTCTCTTCAGAGAACTGGGATCTTTGGGTCGGGTGATTGACTGGACCGTTCTAGCAGCTTTATTTTCTTTTTCTTTTTTTTCTTTTTCTTAAAGCAGGTGGATGTTTCCTTGGCTGTGTGTTTGGGATGGTTGTCTTGCTGAAAGATGGAGTCTTGCGTGGTGTGCGTGCATGAAGGCCATGGTGGTTGAGTGCATTCCTTCTTGTTTTCTCTGAATCAACTGTAGCTGCTGATTCCAGGTCTTTCTGAAGCTCTCCACGAGTGGTCCTGGACTGCTGGAGAACCTTTCTGATGATTGTTCTGACTCCTCTGTCTGAAATCTTGTGAGGAGCACCTGGCCGTGGCTGCTTTATGACCATGCCGTGTTCTTTCCACTTCCAGATGATGGTCCCAATGGTGCTCACTGGAACTTTCAGAAGTTTAGAAATGCACCTGCCTTCAGTGTGTTTGCAATAATAAGGTTGTGTAGGTCTTTAGACAGCTCTTTGCTTTTACCCATCATGCAATGCTTCTTGTCTGACACCTTGGTGATGAGAAACCGTTTTAAAGGCACCAATCAGGACTAAAGCAGCTGATATTACTTTGCACTGATAGAGGACAGGATTACTTTCTAAATACTGACAGACTCCAGCTGCTTTCTTGGCTTTCAGATCTTTTTGTCTCCATTTCTTCATATGTTCAATACTTATTCCCTGTGTCATTTCACTATATTACACATAACTTCATTTATAGACATAAATGTTAGGATTTCTTTGTATGTGTGTATTACTTGGGTTGTTGTCGACATCTGGTGAAAATTTCACGTCAATAGCTCTACTAGAAATATATTTTCTGGGAAAATGTTGATGTGTTGAATTCCATACATACAAGTAGCAGTATGTAAACATATAATACTTTAGAGACAACATTTTTATAAAACCAGATAAACATAAATGGATTTCAGAGTTACTGTAGACAGGAACAAGAGCTGAGACTCATTCTTAAAATTTCCTTGTGGGATCAAGTTATTTACAGTCAGTTTGAAATCATTATTTCATTTTATAAATTTTGTTCAAAATGAATGAAAAAATATTGAGTTCCAATTTTTTTTTTTTTTTCTTGCACAGGAGCTTTTTAACTTAAGATGATCACATATGTGATGTTAAAGTCTAACAATTTGTTGTATTAAAACAAATGCTTGTACTTTTCGTTGCGTAAAATGTAAATTTATTCCGTTTATTTATTGTTAATTAATTTTTGTTTAAATTATTGCTGCATTTAAACAAACATTTCCCAGCATCCAAAGTTGCATCCGAAGGTCCACGATGACACCGAGATGATTTCCTCTCCAGTCTGCCGCATCAGTTTTTCACCTGGAGGAGGAAGAGGAGGATTGTCAGACCTTCCTCCATGCTGGACCTCTTACTTCACAGAACTTTCCTCAGATCCTGCAAAGCCAGTTCTGGTCCGCTTCTGCCCCATCAGGACTTCATCCAGGTCCAGTCTGAGACCTAAGCAGCGGCCCCACCAGTCCTGCATGCATGTGTGTGCTGATGCTCTCTGAGAACAACCCCATAATAGTTCTGATTAACACAGTGTGTGTGTGTGTGTGGACAGGGGGGCAGGGGGCGTGGGGAGGGGGGGTGAGGCCCACAGATGAAGAGCAGAGCTCTGCTGATTTTGGCTGAATGGACTTCAACAATGCAGGAATGTGTGTGTGTGTGTGTGTGTGTGTGTGTGTGTGTGTGTGTCCAGGATTTGGAAGGCTGTCGCTGGTTTCCATAGAAACCATGATGTAAGCCCAGGCTGGGGAGTCTCTCTCTTCCATTGTGTGTGTGAGGGTGTGTGTGTGTGTGTGTTTGGACAGGCCGATAGAGAGATTTCACTTGATGGAAGAACGAAACGACAGAGGTAAAGAAACGAGAGAAAACAGGAGGAAGAAGTGAAAAAGGAGGGAGAGGAGGCTGACTGAACCGGAGGAGGACATGTGGAGCAGCTTTGTCATGTTCAGGTGACAGAAAACTTTTCATTCTCCAGATTTTAGAGCTGTTGTTCTTCGAGTTCTCTGCAGACGAGTCTGTTTTCAGCTGGAAGTTCGGCTCTGAACTGCAGGAAGTGAAACTCTGAGTGTTTATTTGAAAATAGTGAGAACGACATTTGCAAAGTTTTTCAGCGGGGTGGTGCTGGCTGCGTGCAGTTCCTCCTGCGGCCAGCAGAGGCTGCTGAAGAGGCGTCTTCTCCCGCAGATGAACGTGTGAAGTGAATGTGTCCCTGTGAGACTCTTTGTGTTGTAAATGTGATTAGACACTCCGAGCTGCCGTGTTGTTGCTGACCTACTTCTGCTGAAGCTGAATGCAGGCAAACATGGCCTCCTTTATCCTTTATCCTGTTTCTGTGCCGTTCTGGTTGATTTTATGTTTGTCTGGTCAACTTTCACTTCTCTGCAAACTGACTGTTGATATGGCCAGCATCTCATATTCATTATGTGTAATGCAGGACATGAAGGACACTTTCAGTCTAAGCAACATGAGACGTGTTTGGGTCAGCAAAGCTGTTCATCAAGACATTTTTGCAAGTTAAGTCTCAAGTAACATTTAGGGTGAAGTCCACTTCCTGTTTTAACCCTCAATCTCAAAAATGTGCACTCCCGTGAAGTGCAAGTGCTGTCCCGATTCTCAGAACGTTGAGTTAAGGGGCAAGTTTGAGGCTGAATCGCCCTCAATACTGAGATTCTCCGACACCACCCTTGTGAGGGGCTACACCAGAATGCAAGCGGCAAAGAAGGCGAGCTACAAATCTTAAGTGTTTCTTTGAGATATAAATATTATGAAAACCATTCTATTATCTTAGTTTAGGCCCATGTTATGGATTAGTTACCTCATTGTTGCATAATATTTATTTTTATTTTACGACCTTTTGTCAGTTGCGGCTGGTGCGGTCAAACCATGTTGCTATCAGCTAACGTTACAAAATGGTAATTTTTCTCGGCGCTAATGTCGTTGTTTTATCAAGATAACAGCCTGTATAACGTGCTTGTGCCGATAACGGTATAAAGCCCGGCATACAATGTGCGATTTTTGGCCGTTTTTGAGCCGATTTTCCAGTCATGCGACAAGTTTGGCGATCGGGCCGACTCTTGGCTAAATTGTGTGTCGTGCGTCGTGCAGTATACTATACAGTATAGTATATGTATAGTATATATCTGTATAGTATACGATACAGTATACTAGGGGGTCACGAGAGGCGATGGCACCTCACGATGAGCTCCTGATCAGAAATCGTAAGTCGCAAGAAAATCAAACCTGTTTGATATTTTGGTTGTGACTCGTGAGATAATCGCATGTTGAAGCCACGACCAGACTGAGAACGGAAAAACTGAAATGAACCAAAGGCAGCATGGTGACCCAGTGTCATTTGGACGGAGATCTCGTTGTGGAACCGACAGATCGTACAGCCCACGTCTGCTCAGCCAATTCCTCGTCCACACACGACGTCGTCACCTTTTATTTTTGGCGAATTCTTTACAAAGAAGAGCGCAAATCGTCAAGGCAGCTTGTTTTTTTTTTTGGTGATAGCATAATGTTGCTGCTGCTGTTGTTGTTATTGTCGTCTTCTTCTCCATTTCCATCTTCTTCTACTACTAGCTGTATTCATTGCGTTGCATGTCAGAATTGTTCAAGACCCTAACGTGTCTTTGAGCACTACAGTGTGAGTCAGATCGCATCCGAGCGTCGTTTCGTACAGTATGAGGACAGACATCGCAAGCTGTGAACTTTTGAACTCTGCCACTGATTCGCACAATTTGAGTTGGAGCTGCAAGCAACAATTGAAAAAATCGCACAGTGTATCCCAGGCTTAAGATGACCTGATGTCATCTCCTGTAGTTGCAGTTATGAAATGATAGTTTCATTCCTTCTCTTCTCTAAACAAAGCTCCTCACGCTCTTCGCAGGTCAGGCCAGCTGACTGGCAGTCGTCCAGGAGTTCACAGAACCACAGTTACCCAAGTAATTTTCGTTATAGCTGGTGTTTACCTTTTAATAAGCCGTGGTGTGCGGTGACAGCTGAATATGTCCATGGTTAGGCAGAGTTAACACTGCAAATAAATGTAAATAAAGTAAATTCTTCGTCTTCTTCTTATTATTATTCTGAATTGACAGACTGAACACTGCTTTGGCGTAATGCTGCCCCCCACAGTTTGAAGACATATCTGCATTTAAGGGTGTCCCATTTCCAAGTCACAAAATAGCCCTTAACACTTGGTTTTGAGGGACACTAACATTGAGGGTTAAGATATGAATTGGAATTGGCCCTTAGTTTCCATGTGAGACCTGCTGTCTACCCTGGTTGTAACATTGCATTTTAATATCCAAGGAACCGCTCATCTACTTACTTTTTATTTAACTCCATTTTATTTTGTAGCAGCTCTGATCATTAGATTAACCTTTTATTGGGCACTCGTTAACAGCGCAAGTTCCAGCTTTTTTCAAGAAATGTGTCCCTTCTGGCGACAAGCATGAGCTGCTTCATCTGCGTTGGTCTTTATTTGTTTAACCCACTTTACACTCAGTCTGAGCCCAGAGTTAGAGCCACGATGTCTACCAAAGTAATAAAGTTATAAATCTACAAGTTGTTTACGGTTTGATTGTTGAGTAAACTGACAAACTGCATGCTAACGGTAACAACAGGCTAATGCTGGCTTGTAGTTTGAATATCCAAATTCACAGGCTGAATTTGCCTTATAAATTACTGTCTCACCTAAATTTAACAAGTGGCCAGAGTGTATTTTTCCCCGGGAACAATCATATGGCTGCCAAACTGCTATGCTAAAAACTTAGCATTGCAATATTACACATCTTTATGTCCGTCATTCATCACATTTACGTTGTTAGCTGCGATGGCAGCTAACAAGGTAAACGTCACTCCACGCCATCCAGAGCAGATTCTCCTGTCGGCTTTATTGTTAACGAAACGAAGAGCACCTCTCCTGTTCATTGGCTTTCTGCTGCGCAGATTCTAACTTTTACTTTCCGTTTTACATGGATATAACTTTGTACTTCGTTATGAGTCTATTTTCTTTATTGTTGTGTTATTGATTTGTTTATTCAGTGAAGGTTATTCTATTTTAATTCCTCTGTATATGTTTGACATTTGGACTGTGCGCGCACAGACTGTCAACTCCCTTTTAATTCTCTTTCCTGACTTTAAATTGTTAAGCAGAAAAAAAACAAACAGACAAAAACCAACAAATAAAAAACATTTGAATTTATTTAATGAGGTGTTCCAGCTCTTTCTCTGGAGCAGGAAAAGACGATTATGAATCAAGAAGGGGGAAAAAAACAAAACATGATTTGACTATTCGTCGGCGAATGACATGATCTGACGAATCAGGTTCGACTATGAAAATTCTTAGTCGGGGACACCCCTACATTATACATATCAGGCAGTTTTTGCGCAATGCACCTTTAAGATAATACAAGACCTACAAACAGTTACTTTATTTCTGAAATAACACAAGCTCTGAAGTGATAAGTGGTCATTACGAAAGGCTTCTTGTCATTTTTTATAGTGAAAGACAACATCAGTGAAGTATCTGGGACATATGGTGTGTCTCATTTCAGGGTCTGCACACTTTATAGTATGTGGACTACCTACTGTAGGTCATAGAGTATCCTATGTAGTATGCACACTCTGAAGCAGCCAACCCTTTGTGAAATAACAGCCTGGTCTTCAGGATTTCCCATCGTGCTTCCCAGACTTACCTAGCAACTGCAGATTCAACAGCTGTCTATAGCGATGGCATTATTTCCGCTAATTCCTTTAGATACAGCTGTGTGAAAAAGTGTTTGCCCCCTTCCTGATTTCTTATTTGTTTGCATGTTTGTCACGCTTATATATTTCAGACCATCAAACAAATTTAAATGTGAGTCAAAGATAACAAAAGTAAACACAAAATGCAGTTTTTAAATGAAGATTTTTATTTGCAAGGGAGGAAAAAAAATCCAAACCTTCATGGCCCTGTGTGAAAAAGTGATTGCTAAAACATAAATTAACTGGTTTATCACATCTTTGGAAAGCTGAGTTCAATTTCTCTAGCCACACCCAGGCCTGATTACTGCCACACCTGTTCCGAATCACGAAAACACTTAAATAGGACCTGCCTGACAAAGTTAAGTAGACCTAAGGATCCTCAAAAGCTAGACATCATGCTGCGATCCAAAGAAATTTAGGAAAAATGACAAAGGAATTGAGATCTATCAATCTGGAAAAGGTTCCAAAGCCATTTCTAAAGCTTTGGGACTCCAGAGAACCACAGTGAGAACCATTATCCACAAATGGTGAAAACATGGAACAGTGGTGAACCTTCCCAGGAGGGGCCGGCCGACCAAAATTACCCCAAGAGCACAGCGACGACTCATCCAAGAGGTCACAAAAGACCCCAGAACAACATCCAAGAACTGCAGGCCTCACTTGCCTCAATTAAGGTCAGTGTTCATGACTCCCCCATCAGAAAGAGACTGGGGGGCAAAAATGGCTGCATGGCAGAGTTCCAAGACCAAAACCACTGCTGAGCAAAAAGAACATAAAGGCTCGTCTCAGTTTAGCCAGAAAGCATCTTGATGATCCCCAAGACTTTTGGGAAAATACTCTGTGGACTGACGAGACAAAAGTTGAACTTTTTGGAAGGTGTAGGTCCCATTACACATGGCGTAAAAGTAACACAGCATTTCAGAAAAGGAACATCATACCAACACTAAAATATGGTGGTGGTAGTGTGATGGTCTGGGGCTGTTTTGCTGCTTCAGGACCTGGAAGACTTGCTGTGGTAAATGGAACCATGAATTCTGCTGTCTACCAAAAAATCCTGGAGGAGAATGTCCGGCCATCTGTTGGTGACCTCAAGCTGAAGCGCACTTGGGTTCTGCAGCAGAACAATGATCCAGAACACACCAGCAAGTCCACCTCTGAATGGCTTAAGAACAACAAAATGAAGACTTTGGAGTGGCCTAGTCAAAGTCCCCACCTGAATCCCATTGAGATGCTGTGGCATGACCTTAAAAGGTGGTTCATGCTGGAAAAGCCTCCAATGTGGCTGAATTACAACAATTCTGCAAAGATGAGTGGAACAAAATTCCTCCACAGCGCTGTAGAAGACTCACTGCCAGTTATCACAAACGCTTGATTGCAGTTGTTGCTGCTAAGGGTGGAACAACCAGTTATAAGGTTTAAGGGGCAATCACTTTTTCACACAGGGCCATGGAGGTTTGGACCCCCCCCCCCCCCCCCATTAAAAATAAGAATCTTCATTTAAAAACTGCATTTTTGTTTACTTGTGTTATCTTTGTCTCACATTTAAATTTGTTTGATGAACATTTACGTGTGACTAACATGCAAAAAAGTAAGAAATCAGGAAGGGGGCAAACACTTTTTCACACAACTGTATGTTGTAGAAAATAACAGAGCGGGGTATTTTATTCCTTTTAATTGAGAGGGACCCAACTTCAGTCACGAGACGTCCCCATATATCCAATCCACGCCGGAAGTCCTAATCAGAAGTTTGTTCTTAATGGAACTTACTCAAATTTAACCCTACCCCTGACCCTTCTCCTAACCCTAACCACCTGTCTGCTCCGAACGCATCAGTTTGCAAGCTGCAGATAGATGCTCTTGGTGGTGTTTAACTAACTTCCGCTGGAGACTTCCTGTATGGATTGGATATATGGTGGCGTCCTTATCGGCTATTGTAACTGCAGTTAGGTACTCTTGTTTTAATTTAGCTGCCATTACCTGAACCACACCACATCAACCGGTCGTTAACACCTAAATGACAAAACGCTCATTTTAAGCTTGACAGCATTCATTCATCTTCTGTAAACGTAAATGTGCGTTAATGCGCTCCCTGAGACTGGACATCATTCATATGTTTTCGTTGGAATCAGTCAGTGACTTCTGGGCCTAGTATTTCAAACATAATCCACCAAGATTAATCCAGGAGGACTGGATTTTTTCCAGATCTGATCAGAAATTGGGTATTTCAAACTAAATTTTATCCTGAAGATTTAAATCCAGATCTGTGAATCCAATCCGACCTTGAATTCAGATTTTTTTTTAGCTATTTTGGGTATTTCAAAAGTTTGGGCCCAAATCTGGATCATTTTGATCCTGAAAATGGGGATTAAAATAAACCCACCTCAGAGGTGGATTTGAGGAGGATCTTGAGGTGTAGAAAACAACAAGGTTTGCAGCTGCAGTTACTAACTACACATCTTTCACTCTGAATCTGATAAATAAATCAACTCCGTTCCTACTTATATGGTCACGCAATATTTTTAAAATGAAATGTTTCATACGTATCGTGACAGAGCCAAAATTACAACAAACGTCCAACATAGTGATCTTGTTTCTGTTAAGTAAATTATTTTTGCTTGAGACGTCTGATTTTCACTTTAGAGATTTGAAGTGTGTAACCACGTTTGAAACTGCACCCATGCACAACATTTTATGTTCCAGCGATGTGCTAAATGACTCATTTTGTGGACCACTCAAAGCATTTTAGGCAGTAATCCAGTTCCAACCCTTTCAAACTTGTTCTGGAAAGCGGTCTTTTATCTTTTATACTGTTTGCATTCAGACAAACGCCTCCGTGTCATTAAAGAGGAAATGTTGCGGCACGTTATTTTGGCTGAACACACAAGAAAACGTCTCAGACAGATACAGTAACTTGGCCGACACGGCTGTATATTCCAGAAATTTTATTCCTCAGTTTGCCTTGTGTATCCGTTCATTAGTTGCTGCCGCTTTCTGCAAAAGCCAGTGTTCTCTTCTTCTTTACTTTCTGACATCATCACAATAACAATGAACAGCGCCCCTTAGTGGCGACCCACAAATATTATTTCACATCATTACAACAGGGATGAAAGGATGGCTTGTGCGACACACGACATATCTGCAACATTTCCCCAAATCTGAACAAAGTAAACACGTTGACGCTCCACACATGAAACAAATGCTTGCATAATTAACTGATAACCATGTTTCATTTTCACATAAATTTATTGCTTTAACTGCTTGTCAAGCATCTTACTCTTTACCTTCACCTCTTCTTGCTGAGCTGAGTTCAGTCTGTCCCTTTGAAAGGACAATCTTCTGCTGAATCTGCTCAATTTCTGATCACAATAGTTTCTTTTACTAAATATTTTTATTTCTCCACTTCTTGCTGCTAAATAACAAAACAATTTTATTAATGAGCTTCCTTGATTTGTGTCTTAGACATTAAAATCATTGATTAAATATCTTATCGGTATGGAAATGTTAAAAGTAGCCTATTTACAGGCGGCTCTGTTACAGCTTCTCTGTAGCTGAACAAACCTCTGAGTTAAAGAAGAAAAAAGAAATTTGGCTGCCAGAGTTGTTTCATTGTTTGCAGTGATGGTTCAGCGTTAGCGTTGACTTATACATGATAATATTGATCAGACACGTGCTCATGACAAGTTCTTTATGTCATCATTTCCTGTTTCCTGTCAATTATCCAGTGGGAGGGACGGACTTGTAAATCTCCATTTAACAGGATCAGGATCATTTTGACTCAATCCACCAAGTTTTGAAATATCCAGATATCAATCTGAGATCCAAGGACCTGAATCCAGGGATTTGGAAATCCAGATCAGTTTGATCTGGATTCAACGTTTTGAAATACTGGGCCCAGGTGTCACCTGCAGCGCCGTCATTGATACCTGTAACTGCAGTTATTAATGTTGCATATGATGCCAGCGGGCATGAAGACGCACGGCTCTGTGGAGACTCCGCTCCAGCTGCTGCGGTGATGGACGCTGTATTTCTGCTTAGTCAGTGATCCCTGAGATTCAGACACGAATAACATGTTTCAGACCAGCCGAGTTACATTAATACGTAGAGGCATACTATATTTCCTATTTCAGGAGATTTTAGTAACATTTATTAAGTTGGTTTGCGAGGTTGTGGAGTCCATCTGTTGTAAAAGCATGTAACAATCTGAATGCCGGGGGGAGGGGGAAGGCTTTTAAGGAATTGTTGGAATGGTGGGATGTTTTTTTTTTAAATACCATCATTCCGACCATAGAAGGAAAAAAATTATCAGAATGATGAGACGTTTGGCTGAAATTTAAGTGTTGCCATTTGGACCCATGTCGGAGTGGAGGAATGTCGGAATGGGGATTGCCTCCCATCAGGGATTTGTAAGCACAGAACACGGCTTTATTTCTGTAGGTCCCTTTTATTTTGTCTTGAATTTCCTCCTCTCCAGTTCGACCCAGTGGCCTCTTCAAACGACCACTGTGTCGCACTTTTCCTCCTCATCTTCGTCGGGCCTCCATTCTCGCATTTAACTACTGCTCACATTTTAAGAATACGCAAAAATGAAGCTAAATTGTCAAAGATTTAATGACGTGTGGAACGCAACATGTAAAAAGATCCGATCTGTCTGTTTACACTGCGTTTGCATCGTCACATATCCGATTGATATCCGATTTATTTCCACAGATCCGAATGCATGCGTCTTTTTCCTGTTTACATTGTCAAAAAGCAAATCTGATCTGAGTCACATAAGAGCAAAAAATTGGAATTGGGTCACATTTAACTGACAGTGTAAATGAGGCCAAAGACTGGTTTTTACGGGGTTAATTATAACAATGCCAGACACTGTTTGCATTTTTGACTGCTTTAATTGACGAGGGGAGAACTCTCATAGATGGGAAATACGTCTTTACTGGTGTGACAGTGTGGGGTCCTGTCACTATGCCTCAGATTGATCATGTGCCCTGGCTACATGGCCACAGGGATATCCCTTTGGCTGACTGATGTGCACGCATGACTCTCACCCGGGAATCTGTGGGATCAAATCCCGCCTGGGCCCTCCTTGCATACTTTGCCACATTCTGGCGTTGTCGACAGGATCCATGTGACGCTGGTAAACAGCCCATGGATTAGAAACTGGTGGCAGCCTGCACGAAGCATAAGAATGTGAGAGATGTGACAGTAATGTGCTTGTGGAAGGGGGGGGGATGTGACACTGTGGGGTCCTGACACTATTCCTCTGATTGATCATGTCCCCTGGCTACTTGGACACAGGGATATCCCTTTGGCTGACTGGTAAGCGCACATGACTCTCACCTGGGAGTCTGGGGATCAAATCCCGCCCAGGCCCTCGTTGCGTACTATGCCACACTGAGTGGCATCGGCACAGTTGCCTCCTGCGCGGCTTTTCTGTTGTCTCTCGTTGTCCTCCTTATTTTATTTCCAACTGAAATACAACTGGTATCCAACGTTTGGGGTTGAACCCATTATCAACATTTACATAACATCAGAAATTGACATCAAACCACTGTTAGGTTATGACATGAATCAAACTTTCATTTTCAACTGCAATACAACTGGTATCAAACGTTGGTCGTCAAACCCATTATCAAAGTATACATAACATTAGAGACTGACATCATTAGAGACTGACTGGAATCAGGAGCAGGGACATGTGGTTACAGGGCCACCCAGCTGCCCCATCTGGGGGCCTCTGACCACATGTCCCTGCTTCTGATTCAAGCTTACACACCGCTGAGGAAGCGTTCACCCCCCACAACCCGTATTGTGACCACCTGGCCCGACGGTGCCTCTCTGCAGCTGCAGGACTGCTTTGAAAGCACGGACTGGGGCGTTTTCTGCCACCAGGACCTGGAGGTGTTTACCTCGGCAGTACTTGGCTACATCCACCACTGTGTCAGCACTGTCACAGTGGACAAGTGCATCCGGGTGTTTCCTAACCAGAAACCCTGGATGAACAAGGATGTCAAGGGACTGTTGAGGGACAGAAACAGTGCCTTCAGGTCTGGGGACAGGGAGCATTACGGCTGTGCTCGCGCTGTGCTAAAGAGAGGCATCAAAGAGGCCAAGGCTGACTACAGGCAGAGGATCGAGGCTGACTTCAGCAGCAACAACAGCAGACAGGTGTGGCAGGGACTCCAGCACCTCACCAACTACAAGTCCAGCAACACAGCTGCGATCTCTGGGGACGCCTCACTAGCGGAGGAGCTCAACCACTTCTTCGCCCGCTTTGAGGTTGAACCACCAGCAGGGTCCACACTGCAGCCCACACCCCTCAACAACCAGACCTTCACTGTGAAGACACTGGAAGTGAGGAGAGTCTTGAGGGCAGTGAACCCCTGCAAAGCTGCTGGACCTGACGGGGTGACTGGGAGGGTGCTGAGGGACTGCGCAGACCAGCTGGCGGGGATCTTCACCACCATCTTACTTTAACCAGTCCCTCTCCCAGTGCTCCATCCCACCCTGCCTGAAGTCCTCCACCATCGTCCGTCTGCCTAAACAGAACAACATCACCAGCCTCAACGACTACCGGCCAGTCGCACTCACGCCCATCGTCATGAAGTGCTTCGAGAAGCTGGTACGGGGTCACATCACCTCACACCTGCCCCCCACTCTCGACCCCCACCAGTTTGCCTATAGGGCCAACCGGTCCACAGAGGACGCCATCACCACTGCCCTGCACACAATGCTGACCCACATGGAGCAGCGAGGGAGCTACGCGAGGCTGCTCTTCCTGGACTTCAGCTCGGCCTTCAACACCATCATCCCGAGCCGGCTGGTGAGCAAACTGGGGGATCTGGGCCTCCCCAACAGCACCTGCAGTTGGATTATGGACTTCCTGATAGACCGCTCCCAGAGGGTGAGAGTAGGACACCACCTGTCCTCTTCACTGAGGACCAGCACTGGCTCTCCACAAGGCTGTGTGCTGAGCCCCCTGCTCTACACCCATGACTGCACCCCCACCCACCCGGACAACACCATCATTAAGTTTGCGGATGACACCACGTTGGTGGGGCTCATCTCAGGAGGGGATGAGACTGCCTACAGGGTGGAGGTGGAGCGTCTGTCTGCATGGTGCATGGACAACAACCTGACCCTGAACACCTCCAAGTCAAAGGAGCTCATCGTTGACTTTCGGAGGTGCAAACAGGACATACAGCCCATCACCATCAACGGGGACAGGGTGGAGATGGTGCTGAACTTCAGGTTCCTGGGCACCCAGATCACAGAAGATCTGACGTGGACGACCAACTCTACGGCGATCCTGAAGAAGGCGCAGCAGAGACTGTTCTTCCTGAGGATTCTCCGGAAGAACAACCTGAGACCAGAGCTGCTGCGGTCCTTGTACCGCTGCTCTGTGGAGTCGGTGCTGAGCTGCGGCATCTCGCTGTGGTTCTCCAGCTGCACTGCAGCAGAGAGGAAGCGGCTCCAACGGGTCATTAACACGGCCCAGAGACTGACCGGCTGCCCACTCCCTTCCCTGGAGGAGATCTACTCCAGCCGCTGCCTCAGGAGAGCCCAGAGCATCGTCAGGGACTCCTCCCACCCCTGTCATCATCTTTTCCAGCTCCTCCTATCTGGGAGGCGTTTCAAGGCAATAAGGACAAAAAGCAGTAGACTAAGGAACAGCTTCTTCCCGAGAGCTGTTGTTGCCCTGAACGCCTCATAAATACAACTGTAACTGTATCATTGTGAGAATTCACCTTGAACACCAATAAGTGCAATAACTTTACGTGCAATATTCTCTGGTGCAATTACCACAGACATTTCATGTTATACACTGCTCCCATGACTGCACTGTCTCCTTCTTCTTTTATATTTTTACATATTTATTCTTTTTAATCTGCACTTTTGTTGTTTGCACTGTTTTGCGATGTGAAGCTGTAGCAATTTAGTTGTACCTGAGATAAATGACAAATAAAGAATTCTGATTCTGATTCTGATTCTGAAACCAACGTTAAGTTGTAACATCAATCAAACTTTCATTTTCAACTGAAATACAGCTGGTATCCAACATTGGGAGTTGAACCTACAATCAGTGTCTACCTAACATCAGAAGTAAGCATCAAACCAACTTAAGATTATTAATTCAATCTAAGGATGTAACCATTACTGGTAAAATGGTTAACTGTGATAAAATTTCCAATGATTAGTAATAACGTTTCAAATTTTAACTATCGTTAAAACCGTGATTGATTATTGCACTTTGGAAAAACTCTCAGTGATGCTGCTCATTGGCTGGAAAAGCTGCAGGAGTCAGAGTTTGGAATGTTTAATTTATGAAAACATGGAAGAAGGTAACGAAGGCACCCACGTGGACAGTTTTCTTGAGATTTTCCCCCTTTAAAAAGGATAAAGTAGACATTTAGACCCATTTGTGGATATTTTTAAAGATGCTGGGGGTTATTTCTATAATACCGGGATAGAAATGATAACCGTGATCCTTTTGGTCACAATAATTTTGGGGGGTTAAGGACCTTGCTCACTGTGGACCCCTGAGCAAGGTCCTTAACCCCCCACCAACTGCTCCCCGGGCGCTTTAAGTAGCAGCCCACTGCTCTCTGATACTCACAGTATAGAGATGGTAAAATGCAGAGCCCTAATTTCCCCTCGGGGATCATACAAGTATAACAAAAAAAATAAATAAATTAAAAAAAAAAACTGTAATATGAAATTTTCATATTGTTACATCCTTATGTCAGTCAAACTTTCATTTTAAACTAAAATACAACTGATATCCCACGGTGAGAGTCGAACCTATTATCAACGTTTACATAACATCAGAGATTGACATCAAAACAATGTTAGGTTATGATGTCAGTCAAACTTTTTATTTTCAATTCAAATACGACTGGTATCCAACATTGGGAGTCAAACCTATTATTGATGTTTACCCAACATCAGAGGTGAACGTCAAACCCACGCTGTTATTCCGTCAGTCAAACTTTCATTTTCAACTGAATCACAATATTAATCCAAAGTTGGAGTTCAACATTATCCTAGCATCATATTGATGTCGTGTGCCTGCTGGGTGTTACCTCAATATGATTGTAATCCTAGTTCAGGGTCCACACATCATCTGTAATCCAGCTGTGTTCTGGTTGAGTTCCAGATCCCCTTTGACTGTGATGAGAAGTCTCAGCTTCAGTCTGGTCGTGTTCTGACTGTGTTCTGGCAATGATCCGCCTCTGATAAGGCTGTGGTCTGGCACTCTGGTGTGGTCTGACTGTGGTTTGGCTGTAACAAGGCTGTGGTCTGGCACTCTGGTGTGGTCTGACTGTGGTTTGGCTGTAACAAGGCTGTGGTCTGGCACTCTGGTGTGGTCTGACTGTGGTTTGGCTGTAACAAGGCTGTGGTCTGGCACTCTGGTGTGGTCTGACTGTGGTCTGGCTGTAATAAGGCTGTGGTCTGGCACTCTGGTGTGGTCTGACTGTGGTCTGGCTGTGACAAAGCTAGGGATGGGCGATATGGACTAAAAAAATGTATAATGATAATTTCTGTTTTTTATCACGGTAAAGATAAGTGACGATAAAAAAAAACAATCTTTTGTATTATACATCTACATCTACATTCTGTCTTGAGAGCCTTAAAATAATACTAGAAACCACTAAACTCCATCACACTTGTATTGCAAAATTGTAGTGACACCAATCAAACAAGTATGAAATTTGAGAGCAAATTTGACCTTTATTCAAATGGTGCAAACAGCAAAAATAACTTGGCTTATGAAAATCACAGAGTAGTGCAACTGTAAATACAACCTGATTTTTATCATGAGATGACAAACTATAACCATGGGGACTTTCTTTGACGACATATTGCACATGAATCATGATAACATATCGCCCATCCCTAGACAAGGCTGTGGTCTGGTCATGGTCTGGCTGTGGTCTGGCTGTGGTCTGGTCGTGGTCTGGCTGTGGTTTGGTTGTGGTCTGGCTGTGGTCCAGGTATGATGCCCCGTTCTTGTTTCCTTGCTATCTTCAGTTGACAGAGGACATCATAGAAGGGGTGATGAAACTAAGGTGCAGGTAAGGTTTTTGGGATGTGCGTGTCTGCTTCTCACTTCCTGTTGCCTTCCTCCTGTACAGGTGTAGCTCCATCCCCTGATGAGACACCGCTCTCGGTACAGTCCTCAACTACAAACCACCATTATGGCTGACAAAAACCCATCAGGTTCATTCTCCTTGCCTTCACCTGCCCAGCACAGTGGCAGAACGGTGGGGCCAGCACCCAAACTTTCTTCAACATCTCACCAAAATGGCACTCTGGAACCAGCACAAGGACACCACAGTCCCAATACCCCCAGTCCTTCATCCACCTCACCCCTCAGGACCCTTCGGACTCTTGGAGGCCTTATAACTCCTATAGCAGGTTCTGGTTCTGGTCCAGGCGGTCAAGGCGGCTCTGGGTCCAGCAGACCCCGGGGTCAGAGCCTTGGCTCTGCCCTTAGCTCGAGGACCAGGACCAACAACAAGGTAAGTGTCTCCCACAAACTGTGTTGAACTGTGATGCATCCTGGTAGTTGTATACTGCTGTGTGGCCTCAAGAAGCTGCAACATGCTGATTTCACAGATACAGAAACACGAACATTACCAAAGGATTTTAGAACAAAATATTAACTGAGCCAAAGATTATGGGGTTTTCTGCCAAGAGAAAGACCCAAAGCACACAACTAACGATGCAGTTTGATGCATTTTCTGTTTCTATTGGCAACCAGACAAGGCCGAAGGTGAACACATTTAAATCACTATCAACTGGACACTTAAACTCAAAATGGATAACACTAGGATCTAATGACCAGTATAACCAATATAAGCCAGTTCAGAGTTGAAACGTCAATGAGTAGTTCATCAATTTGTAGCCTACATCTCACCATACTCTCCTTTCCTTAACCCCATCGAGTTTGGTTTAGCGCCAACACAGTTGCCAGGCAACGAGAGAGATGCCGAGGAGGATAGACCATCCGATTTTAACAGCCTGTCACGTACACCTTACGCGGTCTAAAGGCCCATTTATGCTCGACGCAGAAGTCTGCTTATTACCCATTGATGTGTGTCACTAGCCTGGTACTCCAGCCTGACCAACGCCCTGTATGAGATACACGGCAAGTCAGTCTGGGCTCCCTCCACTGGGAAGTGAGTTCCACTCTGGACCAATCACGACGCGGGAGGCGGGACTTCACAACACGTCTTTTTTTTAGGCAACTCAGTTCTTTTATAATAAATACTGTAGTCAGAATGGCGGCCGCAGAGGAGTGACGATATAACCATGCCCTTTCACTGCTAATACCTGCAGGATACCGGCCCTTGAAGACCGGAGTTGCCCCCCGCCCTGCTCCCCAGTGCCTTCGTTATCCTTCTGTCCATGTCTTTTTTTAAGCTTCCTCTGAAATTAGAACATGGAAGTGGAAAGATTATGTTTTTTATGAAGTCACGTTACAAATGAAGCAATGAAATTCTTTAAATTAAATCATAATAATTTGAATCGTTTTAACTGAGTTCTTAAGATATTGTGCAACAAACAAGAGGGCGCCGATAATGGTGGCCTGGACTGAGGTCCAGATATTTACACAGTATTAAGTAGATCATACAGTATTTCTCCAAACTGTGCGGCATGACTTTGCAAAAACAGCTTCACACTTAAAGGAATAGCACACCCAAAGAATGACGTGACTTCATTTTCTACTCACCCTCATGCTGAGCAAGACTCTGGTGCTATTATCTGACTAAAAACCGCAGTTTTGCTGCTCTGCTACAAACTGAGACCTTACTGAGAGCAAACATGGAGCTGACTAGGAGCCACCGGTCGGCAGGCCGGGCTTCCGGTCTGCTGCATGTCAATCAAAAGGACATGCCCTATGTGTAATTTCAAGATTAGATAACATCTAAATGGATGAGTTATAAAAAAAAATTAACCCCCATCATAGTTGACATGAAGGTAAACCTGATCTATCAAACCTAAAAAGATTTTTTGAACCAGGCTGTAAACATGTTTATTTCTGCTGTAAACATGGAGTCTGTGGGGATTTGCTCTGTTTTGGAGCCCCTAGTGGATGAAAGGAGAACTACAAAAAATTACTTCTTCCAGGTAGACTGATAGTTGCCCACCGGAGGTTGCTGCTTGGTTTGAAGCCAGTCAGCAGCAGCTCTGCCCCAATTGCCCTCACAGCGGCCGCAAGGATTTCACACAAGTTTTTAATTCTTGCGACCAACGATGTCTTAAAGAAGTGCAGTGAAACACAAACAGCTGACTGCTCTAACACAAGCTGGAACCGCGACGCCATCGTAATCGTCACCTTCATCACCATCAGCTGTTTAGATTTGGCATCCGATCGTGTTATTTAGACTACGGACAACAAAGATTTGATATCAAACTATTGACTGCTGTATTTCTTTTGCTGCTCTGCAGCTTAACCAGGTTTTATCGCCCAGTTCAGAAGCTGATGTGGAGAAAATATGCAAAACACTTTTAACTTGCATGCTGTTTGATGAATCCTCCACGTTTTCAGCAGCCCAGGACTGAATCTGCTGCCTGTTTCCCATCAACAATCTCCTCTGCTGGATGCCAGAGACCCTGTTTGTAGCTTCTGGTTCAAAACTGTACAGATCAGGTCCTTCTGATTTAAAAACAATATTTCCTTGTTCCTCCTCCTCTCACGTCTAGTCTGTTTAGCTGTGTTAGCCGTAGGCTGCACATCACGAAACTCCCTATTTCACTTCATATCTGGCAAAACACATTTTTAAAGGCGTTTAAGCTGATTTTGAAGGTGTTCTAGACGATGTTTCTTTCAATGATTTTTGCAAAATTCAGTAAAATTGGGTTCACTACCCCATATGCTATGATTAATTAAAAGCTTTAAATATAAAAATATCATAATACATCAGCTGTGAAAGTAATGGGGCTGAAAAAACATCCGCCAATCATCTCTGCATTCCTTAACTTTTTCATTTGTTTACTGGCTCGTCAATCACTTTTACTACCGTACAGTAGTAAGAACGGGTAATAGGCGACACTGATCAATGAGAGCGATTGATTGGCGAGCGCAATACTGCGACCCGGAAGCTGTGCGCACTCGTCTGACGTTCACAGCAGGTAGCTAACATCATTCTGCTAGCAGTTAGCGACGTTCAGACAACAACATGTGTTTACTTGCGTTTGTGACATGATGGAGAATCTGCAGCTGCTGTCTACTGAACACCGGAGTGGCTCGTGCACGTTGTTCTGTGGTCAGAGGAGGATCTGTGAGGCAGGTTGGTCTTGTGCATGCGCATTAATCAAAAACTTGCTAACAAACAGTGTCTGCTTTCTGAAATGCTGAAACGTCTTCTGTAGCGCCTTTAAGAGCCCATAAACGATTTATTTATTTTTTTATACACAGACTTCTACAAACACAAAGTATATATTAACTATCAAAAATGCTTCATGCAAATCATTAATCGTGCTCTTAACCTGCCAGTTGCTCTTTAACATCATCTCTGATCCATTTCTTCTTACTTTAGCTGACAAGCAGCCAGCAGGCAGAACCAGAGGACTTGTTGGACCTGATTCTGGAGTCTCAGTGTCAGAGAATGGAAGACCAGAGGGCCAGCCTCAGCCTGCTGCCTGATCCAAAACCAGCTGCTCTTTGTGGGGCCTGCAGTCCAGACCTGGACTTTTACTACATGCTCATACGCTACCAGGTACGAGCTCAGGAAATTAGAGAACTACTCATGGATGATCTTCAGGACAGACCTGAGGGTTTGAGGGTTTTAACTCGTGATGGTGGCAGGATGGGAGGAATAAAGGTTTAATCTAGATGTACATGTACTGAGAGCTCCGCCGCTCCTAAAGGGTTAAATAAAGTGCAGTGTCATCATGTGGAAGCAGATGGATATAGTCTATTCAGTTACAGAAAGATGAGACAGAAACTGGGTTTTGGTCTTCTGTGCTGGTTCAGCTGCTTGGAGGTGGTGGGAGAACTGGGAGTGGGTGTGATGAGAGGTGAGAGAGCACGTGAGCGACCTCAGTCCAACTCTCCTTCTGTCTGCAGTCTGATAGGATGGATGACCAGCGGTGCTCCCTTCCTGATCTGGATGATGTGGTTAGTCCAGTTCCTGAGGGTCAGGAGGATTTCTTCAGTCTGGTCCAGAGGGTCCAGTCCAGAAGGATGGATGAGCAGAGAGCTTCAATGCTGCTGAGACACCCCGAGGACAACCAGGACGCCGAGTTAGCTGATTCCAGCCCCCATCATCATCACTTTCACCACTGATGAAGATCAGAACTGGATCTGTTCTTTTGCCAGAATCCAGGACCAGTTCTGGTACATTTTCCTTCTCCTTGCAGGGATCACCTGAGTCTGGACTGAGAATCACATGACTCCTGACTTCCTGTTTGATGCAGTGACAGAAACTCACCTGTTCTCTCAGCTCCCACAGTGCATTTCAGCAGCCTGACTGATCCGGCTCTGATGAGAACCTCTGCAGGTCGGCAGCAGCTGAGGATCATGGGTAACGTAGCAGTTAGAAACACCACCACTTCCCAGGTTCTGGTGATGTCCTTCCAACACCAGTCTGACACAGGTTCATGCCAGAGACTGGTTCTAGCAGCTGATCCAGGCCACCATGCTGTCACTGCCTTCGCACTGATTAGTTTAAAGAAGGATTTGAGGACTGAGGAGCTTTCAGAAGAACTACACTTTCATGGACTTCTAACAACACAGACAGGAACACTGATAGCCTGTGGGCGGCTGTAGTGATGTGGTAATCCCTACGTCATACAAGACCCAGGAGTTTCTAGGTTCTGTTCAGGTTTTCAGAGGCTAGTGTTTAGAAGTGTAACACCTGTGTGGCATTTAGTGTACAGATGTTAACCAGAGACAGAAGTCATTTCATGATGGTTCTCCTCTTGTTGTCTGTCTGTCTCTCAATTAGGAACTAAAAAAAAAAAAAAGAGCTCTGTAAACCACAGGAGGAGATGGTTGGTAGGGATGGGCATATCGACACCCTGGAGTCGATACTTCGATACCAGCCAGACAAAATATCAGAATCAATACTTTGTTCAGTATCATCATACCACTGTACAGATACAAAAACATGCAATTTGTTTTCACTTCTGAGAGTTTGAGGTAAGGAAATGATGAGAAGTCAGCCAGATTCCACTTCTGTGTCACATGATGGTGGTAGCCTATCAGATTCTAGCTTCTGTATCACATGAAGATGGTAGCCTATCAGATTCCACTTCTGTGTCACATGATGGTGGTAGCCTATCAGATTCTAGTTTATGAGTCAAATGATGGTGGTAGCCTATCAGATTCTAGCTTCTGTATCACACGAAGATGGTAGCCTATCAGATTCTAGCTACTGTGTGACTTGATGGTGGTAGCCTATCCGATTCTAGCTTCTGTATCACATGAAGATGGTAGCCTATCAGATTCCACTTCTGTGTCACATGATGGTGGTAGCCTATCAGATTCTAGCTTCTGTGTCAAATGATGATGGTAGCCTATCAGATTCCAGCTTCTGTGTCACATGATGGTGGTAGCCTATCAGATTCCAGCTTCTGTATCACATCATGGAGGAAGCCTATAAAATTTTAGTTTTTGTAACACATTAAAAGGATACAAATAATTATAATTTTTATATATAAAAAAAAAATAGTCAAATGATGGTGGTAGCCTATCAGATTCTAGCTTCTGTATCACATGATGATGGTAGCCTATCAGATTCTAGCTTCTGTATCACATGATGGTGGTAGCCTATCAGATTCTAGCTTTTGTATCATATGATGATGGTAGCCTATCAGATTCTAGCTTCTGAGTCAAATGATGGTGGTAGCCTATCAGATTCTAGCTTCTGTATCACATCATGGTGGTAGCCTATCAGATTCTAGCTTCTGTATCACATGATGATGGTAGCCTATCAGATTCTAGCTTCTGTATCACATCATGGAGGTAGCCTATCAGATTTTAGCTTTTGTATCATATGATGATGGTAGCCTATCAGATTCTATCTTCTGAGTCAAATGATGGTGGTAGCCTATCAGATTCTAGCTTCTGTATCACATGATGATGGTAGCCTATCAGATTCTAGCTTCTGTATCACATGATGATGGTAGCCTATCAGATTCTAGCTTCTGTGTCACATGATGGTGGTAGCCTATCAGATTCTAGCTTCTGTGTCACATGATGGTGGTAGCCTATCAGATCCTAGTTTCTGTGTCACATGATGGTGGTAGCCTATCAGATTCTAGCTTCTGTATCACATGATGATGGTAGCCTATCAGATTCTAGCTTCTGTATCACATGATGATGGTAGCCTATCAGATTCTAGCTTCTGTGTCACATGATGGTGGTAGCCTATCAGATTCTAGCTTCTGTGTCACATGATGGTGGTAGCCTATCAGATTCTAGCTTCTGTGTCACATGATGGTGGTAGCCTATCAGATGTGATGATGACGCTGTTACTGTTAGTGATGATGATGTTTTTTATTTGTCAGTGTTTAATGCAGGTTATTGCACATTGCGCTTTGGTAGATTTATAATATTACTGTTACATTTTATATTTGATCATTTTCAACTAAATAAATTTAAACAATCTTCACTTGTACTTAAAGACCCAAAACAGAACTTTTCGCAGTTTCTCAGTGACGCACCCCTATTGACGGCTAAACTAGCATCCATCTTCATCATACCTGTACTGTGAGCTCACTCCAGCCAGTAAAAGATAGTCTTATCTTGACTCTTGTCTTCTTTCTTGTTCTAACCCTTTCTCTCTTTCTTTTCCCTCTCTTCCTCCGGTAATGTTTCCTTGCATTTCTTTGCCGAAACCGCCATGATGCGCATTCAAAACACCCCCTGTGTTCATATCTGGTTCATATCCATTTGCTTGTAGGTGATCTGATGCGCAACCAACAGTTGGCTGCAACTTTGATTAATAATGGGTTAAGCTTTGTCTGATAACATAATCAGAGACCCAGAGGGCAGATTTATAATAGTTGCATCCTTTCCTCTGAATTTTAACGTATGCATTGCAAACATACATGGACCACATGTTGACGACCCATTGTTCTTCGACTTGCTCTTCTCTTTTCTGTATACCTGCTCTGATATAGCTTTGATCATGGCAGGTGATTTCAACTCGGCATGCAATCTAGGAATGGACAGGCTCAGTCCTGCAGGAAATCATAGAGTGTGGCAATCTTCAGATACAATTAAACAGTACAAAAGGGCTTTGCCCTTTGTGACGCATGGCTGTCATGGCGGTCCACGGATAAGTATATCCATGTTCTTTCTCTCTTTCTTCCCTTCTGTCTTTTCTCTCTGTTCCATTCATTATAGTTTCTTCTCTTAACTTTCATTTATCTCATCAAGCCCAGCAATATGATGTAAAATGCAGTTATAAACCCCAGCCTCAGAATGCTGCCGGGCAGTTACAGCTCGAAATTGCACATAATAAATGTTGGTGTGCCATCAAAACAAGTCAGAAATTTATATCTTTAACCCTTATAGCTCCCTAAGCTTTCTGAAGGGGTAGTGAAAGGCCTTTTATGTTGATACTTTTTTTCTACCAATGCAAATAGCATAAAACTTGGTCAAGGTGTGTATTTTGGCTTGACTCATGATATTCTAGAACGGGGATCACCAACTCTGGACCTCTTGGGCCAGTCTCTGGAAGGTTTTCAACACTTCCGTGCTCCAACACACCTGACTCAAATAAAATGGGTCCGACAGCCTATTAAGTTCTGCACAATAACTCATTAATTTGAGTCAGGTGTGTTGGCACAGGATGACTTTGAAAACTTTCCGGACACTGGCCCAAGAGGTCCGGAGTTGGTGATCCCTGTTCTAGAAGATGGGTTGTCTAACTATTTTTCTAAGGTCTCTAAAACAAATACACCTCATTTCCTCCTTAGAGCCAATCCGTGCCACATTGACTTGCATTGAAAAAGGACCTTTCTATAATCAAATGCTATTTCAGAATAAATTTTTAGGATTAAATTTTTTTTCTCCTCACACACTTGCTCTACACTTCAATGATGTAGTTTGAACTGTTTTCCATGACATAAGACCATTTACTCAAAAGGGGCCGAGCTTTTTATCTTAGTGATGAAACCATAGATTTCAATGTCATTTCAGCAAATCAACCTTTGAAAAATGTAAAATGCTTAACACATCCACTAAAGTAAAATATCTTTTTTCTTCTTTAATGTGAGGTTAGTTAAGCGTGAAAGGGTCTCAAATTTGTAATTTTGGTGTTTGCTAATTATTTAGGTCAGTCTTTTGCAGGGAATTTAGTTCCCTCTCTGCAATAGGGGATTATCACGCCTACCGGAAGTTTCCGGATTTTGGGCACTTCCTCTTCCGGGCCATGTTAACGACAGCCGTTCCTGCTCTGTTATACTGTTTAAATCGGATAAACTCCAAACATACTTTAGTTTTCATTCTAGACTGAAGTGATGCTAAGGAAGAAGTGGATCAAAGCGATCGATTTGCCGCGGTGAAGGGCCGAACTTTATAATAAAACACACGTTTGTTTGTCGCCGGTGGGGCACAACACCGGCACTTCACAGCATGCTAGCATTAGCCAGCTAGTGTTTACTGACGTGCTTAACATTGTGCGTCTTAAAACACACAAGCATCTGAAAATCGGGTCTGTACCCCCCGTTTCCAGTGGAACAACTGGGGACTGCCAAGAAAGGAGACGCTTTCAGATGCTTGTGTGTTTTCAGCCGCACAAAGTTAGGCACGTTATCGAGCTGGCTAATGCTAACCTGCTAACACGACTGCGCAGTCTGCCGGCCACAAACAAACGTGTCGTTTTATTATAAAGTTCGGTCCTCCACCGCGGCGAATCGGTCGTTTTGATCCACTTCTTCCTTAGCATCACTTCAGTCCGGAATGAAAACTTGGCATTGGCGTTTATCCGATTAACAAAGTTTAACAGAGTAGTAGCTGGCGGACTACTGTTAGCAGGTTAGCATTAGCCAGCTTGATGACGTGCCTAACTTTGTGCGGCTGAAAACACACAAGCATCTGAAAGCGTCTCCTTTCTTGGCAATCCCAAGTTGTTCCACTGGAAACGGGGGGGTACAGACCCGATTTTCAGATGTTTGCGTCTTTTAAGACGCACAATGTTAAGCACGTCAGTAAACGCTAGCTGGCTAATGCTAGCATGCTGTGAAGTGCCGGTGTTGTGCCCCACCGGCGACAAACAAACGTGTGTTTTATTATAAAGTTCGGCCCTTCACCGCGGCGAATCGATCGCTTTGATCCACTTCAGTCTGGAATCCGTGAAAATTTCAGTAGGGTTGGCGTTTATTCACGTTATCTACGAAGTAAAGCAGGGACATTGAACTGGGCCGGAAGTGGGCCCTCTAAGTGTTTCAAACCGGAAGTTCGGAACACGGAAGCGTGATAATCCCCTATGCTGCCATTCCTGTTCAAACTGGAATTTTTCCCACATTTTTTTTGTATTTTATCTGAAACAACTTCCCATTGAGCTTTTTTAATTGCGGTTGCTATAATCTAATGCTCTGTATACCTAATAATGGCCTGCCACCTACATGCTATTTTTATTTATTTATTTTAACCCACTTTTCAGTTTTAGTGGGAACACTGTGTGTACAAACTGGAACTAAAAGGGTTAAAATTTTGAAACTCACTGATTCTTTGGTATTGATGGTTAGGCCAGAAGTCAGTGATGACAGCCATGAAAAAAATGCAACTTTGCAAATGCAACCTATTTATTTTAACCCTATTTTCAGTTTTTGGAAGTTGGAGCATCGTGCATGCTAAGTGGAATTGAAAGGGTTCAGATTTGAAAAGTGATTGATTTTTTGCGATTGATGGTTAGGTCAGAATTCAGTGATGACAGCCATGAAAGAAAAATGCAACTATTCAATTTTAGATATTATCGGCCATTAACTGACATTGGCCAGTCTGTGCCCTTAGGACGCTTAACGTAACTTTTTCTTAGGGAGCTATGTTCTAAAAGTTATGCTGTGGGTCTTTAAGTTATTTGATAATTAAAAGAGTTTTTTTAAATCAAATTTTTGTATAATTTCTTCATCTATGTAATTTATCTTTGTTTGAAAAGCATTTCTTTCTAGTTCTTCTGTTCTCAAGTTTGACTTATATTTAATATTGCCCTTACATTCAAGATATTAATGCAAACTGTACAATCATGTGGTTTTCTTCACAGGGACCAAAAGCATCAGTATTAATATTGGTATCGATGTAAAAAAAGAGTACCATAAACTGCTGGTATCGTATCAACAGGAAGAATTTTGGTATCGCCCATCCCTAGCTGGCAGAACTCTGAAGAGGTTCTGATAACATCCCATGATCACGTGCACCAGCTCCGTATCCTGCTCACCCGTGGATCTCAGTAACAGCAGACCCATGAGCAGGACAGACGTGTGGACCTGGTTCTAGTGTGTGCTCTTCTTGTCTTTAACCTGTAGTGTGATGAGCTGTTATCACAGGTGTGCTGCAGCTGGGGTCCGTTCTGGAAAATCTAGACCACAGCTGCAGTCTGAAGTCCTGAACTGAAACGGTTCTGCTGAAAAAATCAAGGAAACTGCCTTTATTACATTATTTCAGTATCAAATTGATGTCTGCATCCAGGATGCATCTGGGTTTTGGCTCTGTCTGCAACCTGGATCTGTCTGCATCCGGGAATATTTGCATCCTAGATCCGCCTGGAGCTTGAATCTATCTGCATCCTCAGTCAGTCCCTGCAGTTCAGGTGTGAAAACAGCTCACGTTGTTTAACTTGTAAAAACTGTGTCACATTTGACTTTTAACACATTAATGATGCAAACAGGAATAAAAGTTCCTCTAACCGTTCTTGTTTTATTTTGCACATTAAAGCACAATGAAACACTCTGAAGGCACATCCACACAGAAACAAAACAATTTTGTTTTTTTTGTCCAGAAAAGTGTGTATTCACACAAGTCCATTGTGTTTATGCCAGGACATTAGGAAATACACTCTAAACTGAGAAGAAGACAAGTAGCATGCGCCAACCTCCGTACTGTGTTTATGTCTATGGTCTATGACTTGTCTATGCAGTTATTACACTGTTTTAATGGTGCATGTACATTTTAAATTACCATAACTTGCTCAGTTTTTTGACCAATGATTATAACCAAGAGTAGGAGCCACAATGTTGTCACATGGTCACGTGGATGGAGGGGTGTAATGTCCAGTTGAAAAAGGTGTTTTTATTATTAATTTTTGTGGACTGCCAAGCTTAAATACATTAAGTTTTAGTACACTTAGCTTAAACTGTTGACCCACGAACAGGTTAACACCATAACAGTGTGGAAAATCCATATATTGTCCTCTGAGGGAGAGAAAGCAATATTGGAAAGGAATCTCAGCCTCATGGGGGAGACTCCCGCATCCAAACCCCGTTCTCTTCACATTCAAAAATAGAGGTACCAATTTGTACTTAAAAGGGTACAAATTGCTACCTCTAGCGTACAAAGGGGTGTTCCTTTTTGAAAGACATTTCTGTACCTTCGGTCCTGGTCCATTTTTGTACCTTATCAAGCTGTATGAGTTAATAAAGTACAATTAAACCAAACAGCGGTTATCGAACAATCTGAATAGCCAGTAGTTGAGTTATAAAAAAGTTTCGAGGGGGGATGGAAAAACTCACTGGAGATACTTTTTAATGTCTGCCTTGACCAGAATTTTAGCTACAGGAGCATCTTCACTTATTTTTGATGCTTGACGAGACCTATTGGTGAAAACAATATACAGTAGCTGCATGTAGCAGGGAGGGCAGATGGGATTTTTAAACTGAGGGGACCAAATGATTTCAACTAAAGATATTTTTGTGTAACTTGGGCTTTAACCGGCACACACCCAAAAATAGAGGTACCAATTTGGAACACCAAGGTGTTCCTTTTTGAAAGATATTTCTGTACCTTTGGTCCTGGTCCATTTTTGTACCTTATCAAGCTGTGTGAGTAAATAAAGTTCAATTAAACATATTAAAAATTATGAATAAAAGTAAATGAAATAGAGATTATGACAACAATCAAAGATGCTAATAATAAATGAATTATTATTATATAAATATTAGGCCAAACACATATATAATTATTACTATGATTACTATGAAAATCAGAATATAACTATGATTATACTACTGTTTAGAAGTACTGCTATTTATAGTTATTGTACAAGCTACACACATTTTTTAATGCTGCAGGTACCCTTAGGGTTGAAATGGTACAAATTTGTACTTTATATAACTTTGGACCCTTTTTCATAGTATATAGGTACTTCTGGCCTCATAAAGACCAATATTGTACTTTTGAGAGAACATTTGTAAAAAATGTACCTACAGGTACAGAAATGTTCCTGTCTCGTACCTCTGTTTTTGAATGTGTACAGGTGGAATTTTTTTGATTGGATGCCCAGAAGTAAAGTTATGAGCGTTGCTTTGTCAACAACAAGATGCTTTATGATGTTAATTGCCTTCTGGCCGGTAAATCCATAAGATCATAAGAAAAGTCTGATGTATTTAAATGAGTCATATCCGATGGATAGATGTATTTTTCGCAGTATCTTGTGTGGGCCAGCCCAGTCTAAGGCCCAATCCCAATTCTCTTTTTACCCCTACCCCTTACCCCTTCCCCTTGGCCCTTGCACTTAAAACGAAGCTACAAGGGGTAGGGGTGAAAGTCAACCCCTTCAGGGAAGGGGAAAAAAAAAAAAAAAAAGAAGGGGGGGGGGAAGGGGGGGGGGGGGGGGAAAAAAAAGGAAAAGAAGAAAGAGGGAGGAAGAGAAGGGGAGGGGGGGGGGAAGGGGAAATTGGGACACCCCTTCAAGAATCACATACGTCATCAGTGATTCCGCCGGCTTGTGTGTAAGCAGATGTGCGCTGAGCTGTTGGCGCACATCTGGAGAAATCAAGCCGTCTACAGCTGTGGATTAACGTTAACAAGCAAATTGGATTTTTGCATGACATCCCTGCCTGTGTTTTATCCCATGAAGACCAGCAGCGATGCTGCCGAATTTCTTATTGTTCATCTTGATTATCAGGGCTGCAGGGCACCGCTGGTTTTCAGCCTGGTAGCGTTTATATGACTGAAGCGTCAATGTAGTACTCACGATTTTTTTTCATGTGCATTTTGCAAAAAAAAAAATGACCGTTAAACATTTAAACAGCATTAAACTAGACTATATAATGGTTTTCACACTTTTTAAACTTTATTTATGGAGAAATATTTACATTTGTGGATGTTTTTGGACTCAGTAGCAGCCATCGTCCCAGTGATTTTCATACCCCTTCGTTTGAAGTGTGCTCTCGAAAAATCTTCGTTTGAAGGGGTATATAGCCCTTCCCCTCCATCCTACAGGTATTTGGACACCCCTACCCCTACACATGAACGCGCAAAACGGAGGGGAAGGGCTAAGGGGTAGGGCCAAGGGGTGAAATGGGATTCACCCTAAGCCTCGGCTACTCGCTGTCATTCATTACGCTGTGTTTTGAACCGGAGTTCGCTGTGTTCCTGCCCTCCATCTGCATTTTGCTCGTACCGAGAAAGTGAGGAGAGAAACCACTTGATCCTCCTCATTTATGATGTGTTTTTCTTTTCAACTCCCAAGTTCTAAACAAAAAGGAATGTTTGAATGAAAACCTCACATGAGTCATAATAGCACAAAGCAGCATGGTGAGATGTGGTGAAAAATGTTTGAATTTAAACAAAATAAAGATAAAGCACAAAGATACTATCATCACTACAGATTTGAACTAAAGGCAAAATCAGGTACATCCTACACTTTCAATTTTCATCATCTGTTGCTCACAAACAAAGTTAAAACTGCTTAGCTGAGAAATTTATTTCCACCCCATCTAAAAGGAAAAAAAGTTTCCATTTCTATGATTTATTTTGAATTCCAGATGAGGCATAAAAAAAAGTTACATATAAGCTGAATATCACCTACTGTAGATTATTGTCCTACATGTTAATACTACAATATAACTCTGTCCAGCAAGACAATCTGGTACAAGCACCAACAACAATGCTGTCTCAATACTCTGAAGAGTCTAATTTTTGATGCGCCGGAGCAGATCTGCACAGCACAACGTTCAGGAGGTTTTAGCCAAATAAAGGCAAATGCTGACAGATCTTCTGTCCTTGCAATAAATAAATAAATATGAAATCAAAGAATTAAAAAGCGACGACAGGTGCACTGCAGGTATCCCACAAACCACTGGTGCTCATGAAAGGGAATATTTAAGCAGAAAAGGAGGATTATGAATGAATGAATGAATGAATGAATGAATGAATGAATGAATGAATGAATGAATGAATGAATGAATGAAGATTAAATCAAGGGGGAAAAAAGAATCTATTTGAAAAGGAGCAGGAAAAAGTAAAAACTCATTAGATCCTGTCCCTACAGTATGTCACGCCATGTTGATCACAATTCCATGATTTAAATGTAATACATGTGTGAAACAAAATAATTACAAAACACTACTACATTGAAGTGATCTATAACACTATAAAGCATATAATTTTACCATAGACCTTACATCATCCAGAGAGTGTCATTTATCATATTAACTATTTTTTACAGTACAGTATGTAAGAATTACTGACATCTAGTGGTAAAGATGGGTATTTGAAAGAAAAGATGTTTTCTTTTTAATGACTTCATATTCCAAGCACTGCTGTGGATGTATGGTGGCCATTATTGGCCAAAATTCTCCCAGTCATAAAAATGTTTTTCATCTGTAAGTGGTCTCAGGTGTAACCCTGACTGTACTATGAGTAAATACGTTTTTTTATATATATCTTTTAAGGCACTACTTATCCCAAACAGTCTCTAACCTCCACTAAGCAAAGCTGGTACAGAAAGTTTAAAGCTCAGAGTGTTCTCACTTCACACACATTGTTTTGTCCATTCAGGGACACCATAGTAAAAATGATGGAACAAATATGGCAGCCTCGTTTTTGATTTTGTTTGTTTTTTTTTCTTCTCTCTTTTATTGTACAAACCAGGTGGCATACATTCAACATGGCAGCCTCGTTTTGTGCACCCCCCAACAAGTAGATATAAATTACTTCTTCGAAGAAAATAAACACATAAGTTATGTGCAATGATTAAACATAAACACAGTTTTGAATTGTATGTCACATTTTTCTGCCATTGACCTTTGATTTTTTACACACTGTACCTTTAAGGCACCTTTCATTGTAAAAAAAACAATCCTACAAGGTCTAAAAACAGCTAAAAGATCACATTTAAAAGCAAAGGTAATATGATGATGATAATAATAATAATAATACTAATACTACTATGATATAATAATAATAATAATACTAATACTACTACTACTACTACTACTACTAATAATAATAATAATAATAATAATGATAATAATAATAACAATTTTATTATTTATTGTTTAGGATCATGATTATTATTATTATTTTTTTAAAACTTCTTCACACGAGTGTGAGTGATTATTTCACACATTTATTTGACACAGGCGTCTTTGTGTTGCCACGGTGATGACTGCTTTTCTTTTCGGTTTTGAACAAACCAAACCGTCTTCCGGCAAGATGGCGGATCGGGTGCGTCGTAACTGCTGAGCGCTCTCCATTTGTCCCAACTTTTGAATAATTTCACCATCCAACTACTTTCACTCGATGCTCTAAGCTACAGTTTGATGTTCAACACTGACTAGAAGGTATGAAACCAAATACTCCAGCCCGCGGGAATCCAGCTACCGCTCACCACAACTACTCAGCTAAGATGGACACTTCGACTGAGGGACTGAAGAGGAAAGATCCATTTTCCCCAACAAAAACCCAACCGTCTCCCAAAATGAGAGATCTGGCTACAGACGAAGGTACGAGGGTTGTTCTGGAAGCGATGAAGCAGCTCACTGATAAAGTAGATGGTCTTGGCGCCCAAATACAACAGAACTCAGTCATGCTAGCTAGCATGGCTAAAGCCGTTGAGTTTAATGCGGCAGAGATCAAAGACTGCAAAACTCAGCTACAAGTCACGGAGCGGGAAGTTTCGGCTATTAAAAAAGACAACGCTGAGTTACTGGAAAAAAGTCCTGGAGCTTGAACGGTACAAGCGCCGCTGGAACCTCAGAATTGGGGGGAGATAAAGGAGAAAGAAGGGAGAAAACACGCGAGAGGTGGTGGCTAACCTGCTGATTAAAATTTCCCCCCCATGGGCCCCTGACATCAACCGCATTGTGGACTCGGCTCATCGACTGAAGCGGCAGACGAGAGGGAGAATAAAACCAGGCATGTCATCATCCAATTTACACAAAGAGTGCACCGCGATGCGCTATGGAAGATGACCAGAAGACTCCCCGATCTGCAAAGATCTTGGAATCGGCTTCGATGGGAGGACCTCTGTAAGGCCGACAGGGAGGCTCGGACGGCGCTGTGGCCGAAGATCCAACAAGCACGCGCGGCTGGGGAAACGAGCTTACTATAAAGGAGGGGCTGGTTACATCGACGGTCACAGAATAACTTAAGTTTTTTGAGGTGTACTTGTTTGTTAAAACCCACGTAGAAACAAGCTTCCTATAAAGTCTCACTCTTCCCTGCTATACGAAGGTTGGTTGATTGGTTGAAGTGATGGTATTTTGATTTTAAAGGGACAGTGCCTACAGTTACCTTTCAGGCTCTTCCTAATTTTCTACCTTTTCACTCACTTTAACTTGAAGTTTACTAGCGGTTGCTAGTGGTGTTTTGTAATGAATGTTGATTTTGCTTGTATTTCCTTAAATGTTAGGGGCTTAAGAGATATTACTAAGAGAAAATCAATTTTTGTTTTGTAAGGGCGAGAAGGCTAACCTTATTTTATTACAAGAAACTCACTCCAAACCAGATGATGAAAAATTTTGGAATAATCAGTGGGGGGATAAAATACTTTTTGACCATGGCTCCACAAAATCAGCTGGACTTGCAATTCTGCTTTGTAACTCCCCTGGTAAAGTAGTAACCTCCAAATCTAGTAACAATGGTCATTGGTTAATCTGTGTTCTCAGCATTGATGATCAGTATTGTATTATTGCTAATATATATGGCTTTAACAATCCTGCACAAAACAAAAAACTCCTCTCTGATCTTTCTGATAATATTGAAAGTCTTAAACTTACCTATCCTCTTGCCAGTGTAATTGTGGCTGGAGACTTCAACATGGTTGATGATGAACACATGGACAGATACCCTTCTAAAAGTCAATACAGCTCTCATAACCCAGTTTTATCCAATTTCTGTGGCAGTCATGACTTGGTAGATCCCTGGCGCTTGAAACATCCTGACACAAAACAATACTCGTGGTTTAAACCGAACAACACAATACAATCTAGAATTGACTTCTGGTTGATTTCTGGTGCACTGATGTGCTCTGTTTCAGATTGCTGCATGTCAGCTGCCCCCTAACAGATCACTCTGTAATTAAGCTGTGTTTTAAGCCACCTGGTGGTAGTTGTAGGAACAAGGGCTACTGGAAACTTAACTCAACCTTATTAAATTGCCAAGATTATTGTGATGGTATTAAGTCATTAATTGTTAATGTAATGGCTGAGAATGCCATAGTATCTTATGTATCTAAATGGGAATTCTTAAAATTTAAAATTCGAGAGTTCTCCATTCAGTTTGGGAAGTCTTATAACCGAAGGAATAAACAAGCAGAGCTTAACTTAATTAAAGAAATAAACGCTTATTGTAATAAGACATTGCCAACTGAATGTGATAGACAGAAAGTATCAACCCTGCAAACAAAACTTGATGAAATTTACATTAAAAAAGCAGAGGGGGCCTATATACGATCCAGGGCTAAATGGATGGAAGAAGGAGAAAGGAGCACTACATATTTTTGTCGATTGGAAAAAGAAGGCAAGAAAAAAATTCAGTTAAAACTTTGTTAATCCAAAATCAGTTATGTACAGATTCAGCTATGATTGCTAGAGAAATAACTTCCTTTTACAGTAATCTGTATGAGTCTGCTTTTTCTGTTACTAATTCAGATTATTTTTTCAACCAAATTAAAGATCTCATCCCCTGCATAGATCAGGAGTTTGCCAAGTTGTGTGATGCGGATATTTCTATTTCTGAACTGGACAATGCTGTAAACAGCCTGTCCTTAAATAAATCTCCTGGATGCGATGGCCTCACTTCAAATTTCTACAGACACTTTTGGAATCAACTGAAAGAACCCTTTACCCTCATGTTAAAAGAAGCTACTGATAATTTGACATTTCCCCCCACAATGAAACAAGGTATCATAACTTTAATCCCTAAACCCGGTAAAGATCCCAAAATTCTGGATAATCTTAGACCTATCACATTATTAAATACTGATTACAAGATTATAACCCTTGTTTACGCCAGTAGATTAAAAAGTAATTTAAACAAAATCATAAGTGACTCCCAATCTGGTTTTATGAAAGACAGATCTATCCATGATAACATTCGCTTTGTAATTGATCTCCTGGACTATAACTATTTAATAGAAGATGATGGCTTTGTTATGTTTCTTGACTTTTACAAAGCCTTTGATTCGATCGAACACCCCTTTATTTTTCAGTGTTTGAAGTGGTTAGGTTTCGGAAATAAATTTCGTGTCATAATAGAGTCTCTTTACAACAATTCTAACAGCTCAGTTTCATTACCAGGGGGCACAACTCCAAGATTTATTATCAAACGGGGGTCAAACAAGGCTGCCCTATTTCTCCCTTTCTTTTCATAATTGCCACAGAAATGCTTTCTATTTTTGTTAAAAATTCAGATATTGCTCCCTTAAATGTAATTGGGTTACCAGTTGTCATTAACCAGTTTGCAGATGACACAACCATTTTTATGAAAAGCCTATCTGAAATACCCAAAGTATTACATGTAATTAATATGTTTTCTGATGCCTCTGGGCTTAAACTCAATTTAAGCAAATGTGAATTAATGTCAATTCATCACAGTGATTTGACAGAAGCATACAACATTCCAGTAAAGACAGTGGTTAAATACTTAGGAATACATATTACTAAAAATGTTAATGATAGAGTTAACTTGAATATAGAAAAGGTGATAAGTGAATGTAAAACTAAACTTAATTCCTGGTTTAAGAGACGTTAGCTTGCTGGGTCGCATCTTTCTTACTAAAATGGAAAGCATCTCAAGATGTATTCATCCAGCATATTCTATGGCGATTCCCAACAGAGCTGGTAAAGAGGGTCAACCAAATCAATTTTGACTATATCTGGAAGAGAAAGACACATTATATTAAGAGAACACAGATGACCAAGGACTACAAAGATGGGGCCTACAAGCAATTGATTTCGATTTTATTAATGGAACTCTTAAAATCAACTGGTTAAATCCCTCCTTAATAACAGGAGCTTCTGGTATCACATCCCCAGAGAAATCTTTAAAAAACTCGGGGTATTGAGCTTTACTAAGATGTGATTTCAGTATTCAGAAACTTCCTGTTAAATTACTCTGTTTCACCAACAAGTCCTTCATACTGGAAACTACTATACAATCATAATTTCACCCCTCACAACACACCAATTTGGAACAATAGATACATCACAATTAAAAATAAATCAGTGTATAATGAGGACTGGATGAATAAGGGTATCTGGTCTATTGCACATTTAATTGATAGTAGTCGCATGGTGACTTATGAACATTTTTGTCTTAAACACAACCTGGTTGTCAATCGCATTTACTTTGAATCCATAATTAAAGCTGTCCCTACTGCTACTTTTAACTTAATACAAGGAAACACCTCAAATTTGTCTCTTGCCACTCTTAACTTTCCACCTCTACTAGTTAGAGGGCTGTGATTTTAAGAGTATTAAAATTCCAAATAAAATGATTAGAAAAAATGTTTGATGAAGTAACATACCCTTTACTATCTTTCCGAAACTCTATCAAACAAATTTTCTCTAAAGATATTATATATTCCTTGCGCTCTAAGTACTTAAAATTTCCTATAAATCCAAAAGCCAAAGAAATCCATTTCAAAATTCTAAATGGTGTGTATCCATCCAATGAATTATTACAACAGAGATTTGGTGTTGAAACAAATGGATGTGTATTTTGTGATGATGCTGAAAATTCTGATCACTTGTTTTACCAATGTATGTTCTCTGAAGCTCTTTGGACTGATATCCATGACTGGCTGCAAACAAAGATCCAACTTCAGCCCTTTTCTCATACAGATATCATTTACGGTGTTGTGTTGGTTAATGATGAATGGGACTTTCTGGTAAATATTATTTTAATTCTTGGAAAATTCTACATCCACAAATGTAGATATATAAAAGTAAAACCAAGATTTAACATGTTTTACAATGAGTTTCCTGTCATATACAAATGCCCTTAAATTAATGAAAAGCAAGAATGCAGTTAAACTTCTCAACCTACTTGAAAAATATGAATTACAGAACAAGCCCTAACAATTAATCTGTCATTTTATTTTATGTATAACTTTTTTATTATTATTATTATTATTATTTTTTATTATTATTTTATTTATTTATTTTTTTGTATTTTCCCCATTTCTTTATATTACACTGTTGTGCTATTTTGGTACTCACAATTGCCCTAACTATTCTTCTTTGCACCTGCTCCTGTAAAGGTTAAAGGAAATATGTGCCATGTTGTTTGTAAATTTTGTTGAAATAATAATAAAAAAAAAAAAAAACAAAAAAAAAAACAAACCAAACCGTTTGAAAATTTGAAGAAAGTTGTAGTTAAAAAAGAAAGTAATGCGCCATGAGTGGGAGAGCTGACTGTGGCAAGATGGCCGCCAGTGCGGACGTTCGACTCCATTGGCCAACAGCGATTGGACCAGAGTATCTGTGGTGCGCATGCTCTGCTAATACAGGAAGTAAACAATTAGCGTGCAGTCCATGCTGTTACAGCAGCGCAAGACGGTGAGCCAAACTTTTTTCTTTTCTTTTCTTGATTTCAGGGTGTTTTATAGCTCGATTTGATAAAAGACCCAAAGCCCAGACTGTCCTCTTGTAGCTAATTGATGACTCTGAGTCAAATAATTGATCAGCCGCTAACGCGAGTCAGTCCCACGTTGTCCGACTGTCCTGTTTCAGCTTTTACTGCTGTACCAGTACATCCGACTTCATTTTAACCTCGTTAAGAAAAATGTTTTTGCACAACATATCATGCGGTGGACGACGTCATGATAAAGAGAAACTAGTCATTGGTTGCGGAAACGTGCGAGTCCAGGGTTGGTGGACTCTGCCAAAGCTAACTAGCTTCTAACTTTTCCCTGACTGGGTTTCTCTGCCTTTTGCAGCAACCATGGACTGTATATAATTACTGGACGTAGCTTCCGGTCTCTTCTGAATAGAGAAATGTGAAGCCAGTTGGGCGTGTCTTACCGTTGCCATCTTGCCGTGTCACGTACGTCGTCACTCCAGAAAAATACTAAAACGGGCACAGCGCGGCCGCGAGGCAAATGATTGACAGCTGACGTACTGTGGGCTAAACGCTAACTGAGCTAACACGAAACTAAGAGGAGCTAACAAAGATAAGCCCCCTAAGCGGCATGGTTAAGGTAAGACATGCTTAGACTTGCAATTCGCTGACTAAACACCGCCGTTGTGCGACTCTGTAACAAACTGAGACCTTATTTAGAGCAAAGAAGGAGCTAACTAGGAGCCTCCGGTCGGCAGGCGGAGCTTCCGGTCTGCCGCATGTCAATCATAAGGACACGCCCTTAATTATGTGTAATTTGAAGAATAAATAACATCTAAACGAATGAGTTATAAAAAAATTCACCCCCCTCACAGTTGACATGAAGGTAAACTTGACCTAATAAACCTAAAATGATTTTTTTGAACAAGGCTGTAAACCTGTTTATTTCTGCTGTGAAGTTGGCGTTTTTAACATGGGAGTCTATGGGGATTTGCTCGCTCTTGGAGCCAGCCCCTAGCGGATGAAGGGAGGATTACACTATTGAGGCGGAGTTTGCCCCTTGGCAGCAACTGTTAGGGTTGTCGTAGCAACGACGAAATCTCCCCGTACTAGTCCATGGGCCAGACCAGATTTTGGTACCAGTCAGGGTGGCCAACAATACTTTTGAGAGTATTGTTCTTATTAATGGTATTGTGTCAAGAGCTTTTGTTAAATGACAGTGAATGTTAAATTTAAGTTGTGTCTGACTAAAGGGTTTTGGACCAGATAAGTTTTTCTAAACTTCTTCCAAAACTCTTTTTCAAACTGTTTATATATATATATATATATATATATATATATATATGGATCACCGCGAGCCTACGTCACAACCCGGAACTCATGTGACCACGAAGCTGGTCCCGGTGAAAATATGCTTCGTATTTGAACGGCGTCTGATGGACTATGAGCCTCAAAAACTGCTTTTGCACTCTTTTTAATTTTTTTTCTCCGCCGGTCTGTCTTTGAAATATTATAGAAATGACGTCCAGTTATACTGAAAGTCTCACTGCCGACGCTAGAAGAAGATACGAAGCTAAACTAGTATCTATTGGACTAAGTGATGCCCATCTTCTGCTGCTAGAACCTGGTTAGACAAACCTACCTGTACATAACATCAGTTTCCCGATCTCATGATGTATTTGGTTTCATCAGGTAAGCCCCGTGTTCAAGCCATTTATTTTTTATAGAATATAAATTTTCCCCGGATTTTTAAGAAATGGTGGTATTTCTTTGATGTACTTCTCAGGAGTTTACTCTCATTGATAAAGCTATAAATTACCGGCAGTCTCATCTGTATGTAACTGGTTATGACTGTGCATGTTTATAATGCTGCAAATGCCTTTCTGCTGCTTTTTATGCTTTTATTCTTATGTGGGAACATTGATGGCAGTAATCTGGATGAACGTAATTGTTAACAGTCCTGAGGAGACGGGAACAGCGGGCGGCGCTGTGATTCTGTACATCCACTGATTTAATGGTGTTTTCTATCATCTGTACAAAAACAACTACAGGGTTTAAAAAGTGAAACCACATTATATGCTTTTTTTTATCAGTCACAAAGTGATCGGAACATATTGTTAGATGTTTCCATGGTTTCCAGCGTAAACTGTCAGCATTTATGGGCTTGATAGCAGCTAGCCACTTAGCATGTTGTTCGGGACTTTTTCTGTTGTTTTGGGAACTGGGAACATATTCTCTTATCCGTGTGATAGATATGTTTATGGCAGCCATACACAGCGGGACTTCTCGGTATTTCCAAAGTAGAATAAACGAAGATTGACGAGTAATGAAGCAGTTAATTCAGTGGCTCCCTATGCAACGAAGCCATGTTTTCACCTGTTACCTAACCGGATGTGACGAATTTGGCGAAAATTTCCGGATGTTCGCGGTGATCCATATATATAATGTGTATATATATATATATATAATGTATAATTGCTTACGCCAAATATGAACGTTGATTTTAACTTTAGTTCGAAATGGAAAAAATAAAATAAAACCAAAATAAATTGATGACATTACTGAGTTAAGCTCATAGTCCATGGATCCCCAATGGGCTCTATGCACAGCTCCACTACTTCCTGAACTTAAGGTAGCTCCTTTGTTTCCTGTCTTTCATTATAGGATGAACTGATTAATACAGGTGTGCCTGACCTCATTAACTGGCTAGAAACACCTGGATAAATCAGTTCCTCCAATAATGATAGTCAGGAAACAAAGGAGCTACCATTAGTTCAGGAAGTAGTGGAGTCGTGCATAGAACCCGTTCCGGTCCTCGAGGGCCGGTGTCCTGCAGGTATTATGAGCTGCCTGGCTGCAACACACCTTGTGACATGTGCAGAGCTTGACATCAAGCTCTGCACATGTTTGCTAATTACCCACTGATTGGAGTCAGGTATGTTGCAGCAAGGGAGCTCCTAATACCTGCAGGACACCGGCCCACGAGGACCGGAATTAGGGATCCCTGTTATAGTCTATGGGCCAAAGTAAAAAATTTCACTTATCGGTACCACTCAGGGTGGCAAAACCTAGTAACAATTTTTGAAAAGATGCATGTCCATAGAAGATATTTTGGTTTGATAACCCATCCTATGTGGCAGCTTTGTCATGGTTATCATCACATGAAGTTCATCAACCCCTGCAAGAAATTAGACTCTAGGCGCTGGTGCATGTTCTACTTCAGGCTCGTTTTTCAGACCTTTCCTCATCTTTTATGTGGACATATTTGGGATCATTTTAAAGGGGAGATTCAAATCTTTAATTTAAAACCAGTTTTGCACCTGTTTAATAAATATAGAAGTCACAGGGGCTCCTCAAACTATCAGCAACAATTATTTTTTCACAATTTTCGCCTAAATTGTTGTCTTTCTTTAAATACTGTGAGGAGCAGGAACGACCCTGACACCAATAACAAACACTGAAATACTCACAGGACTGAAACAATTCAGGAAACGTATAATCTTCCCATATTATCCCAATATTAGGGATGACTGTGGGACTGAAAGTAGAACATGGCCCAGGCCAGAATTTTCACCTGCATCACCCAAGGTGGAAAATCTAGTTTGCTATTTTTATAAATCCTTTATTTTTAGATATTTTAACTTGATAAACCTTCCCAAGGGGTAACTTAGTTAAACATCACCTTTTAGTGACACACTGATATGGTTTCCAATTTGTATTTATTATTATTTTCACTGCTAATCATCGTCATTATCATCATGGTCTTCTATGGTCGCACAAACTTCTGCATCCTCCTCCTCTTCCTGCTGGTTGGTGCTCGCCTGGTAAACCAGCCTGACTATCGTTATGTATGACATACATTGGGAGCATCTGGTACACAGAGAGAAACTTAATGATGGAATAATTTAATGAGGAAAAAAGATGGAATACTCTCAGACACTAAACTGATTCTGGGGCACATTCTGCGCAGAGGTAGGATGGAGACTGTGAGCCTCCTGCTGCAATGGCCAAGCCCAGTTTACTAACTTGGTGCAGACAGTTTTTGCCGTGCTGGATTAACCAGACAAGCTTCTTCAGAGACGCAGACTCAATGACAGAAATAAGTATTGTGGCTGGTGCAACAGCTCACGTGCGCTGAAACTCCGCTGTGATGAGGAGTTTAGAAAAACTTATCAGGTCCAAAACCCTTTAGTCAGATACAACTTAAATTTAACATTCACTGTCATTTACCAAAAGCTCTTGACACAATACCATTAATAAGAACAATACTCTCAAAAGTATACAGTCCACAATAAAAGTATATATATTATTAACAATATTCAATAATACTCAATAACATAGCTCACTTTTGTAAATCACAATATAAGAAAGTTTTCACTATAAATAAATAAGTCATAATCTTCATTATCACTGTATAATCAATGCTGATAATAATAATAATCATAATAACCTCATAATTACCATGCACTAGGCCTGCATGATTTTGACAAAAAACCTAATTGCGATTTTTCTGACAAATATTGCGAATTCGATTTGCAATTTTTACATTTGATCGTTTAAAATGCATAAAACTAAAATTATGAATTAAAGAAGTTTTTACTTTTACAACAATGACATACTTTAAAAACTATGTGTCCAGCACCCTCTCCTGGATGTTGAACCTGAGAAATCTCTAATAAAAACTACACAGTGAGTTTGTTCAATGTTTTGTGATTACTACAAAAGTGATTTATTTTACAGGGTTTTTCCTGCATATTAAAGGAGCTGTATCATGCTTTTCAAATGTTCCAAAAGTCAAATACAGGCATTTATAAGCTAGATATGTTCCCATCGTTACTATAGAAACTAATTTGGTGTTAAATATTAGTTTTTCGATGCATCTAATTTCCAACACGGAAGTAAGATGGCTGACTGTACTGAACCGCAGAGCTCTCGACCAATTGCAGCATGTTTTACGCCCATTTCATGACGTCGCCCCGGAAGAGACACTTATTCTGAAGGGTCACAGAATTGTCTGTAGCACCGGCACCGGCAGCTCTCATGTGGATGTTACTTGTAAACATTGATGGATAATTACTCCGATCGACGGGATAAAACAGAGCAGCCTGTTATGGAGCTGTATGCGCTCGACCCAGAGTCTGATATGGAGTTTGAAGTACACGCAGTACCACAGAAGTACCACAGAGACCCCTGACAAGCAAGTAATTTAGCGAACAAATCATAGGCTAACAGTTAACATTGAGCTGAGAGATGTGTTGACTCACCAGTGTTGTTGTCTGTCCATGCGCGTTTTTATAGTAGGAACTGCGTCAGGTTTCAGAAGTAATCCCAGAGAAAAAAACACTTTACTGCCCGAGATTCATGAAGTTGTCAGGAGTGAAGTTCACACACAAAGATGAGTTTTTTTCTCTGCTCCTGAAGTTAAAATCCAACCACTTCTGGCAAGTCGATTCATCCAGTACAACAAATAAACTCCCACGCTGAACATAACCACGCTGAACGTAACTGCATTTTTCCTAACTTGCTGTCCTCTAGAGCTTAAAAAAATAAAAAAGAAAAAAAAAAGGAAGAAAATTCTCCTGAATCTGGAGCAAACGTCTGTTTGCTGATTGCTGCTTGTCTCTGAGGAAATCTTCCTGCAGGTGTTAGTTTCTTCCTCAGAGAGTGTGTATATGATTCTCTGAGTTTCTGTTCAACAGAGGGCGTCTTGCTAGATGTTGCGCATGCGTGTTTGTCACTTCGTGATTGGTGCCACGTTCATACGTAACGGGGTGGATCGTCAGTCGTTTGCAGGGAGGTAGCGCTTGGTTTAAATTATTAGGGAGACGATTGAGAAAGGGGGGGGGAAAATAAAAAAAAATAACAGGGAGGTGTTTTTTATTTTATTTTTTCCGGAAAAAAATTATCCCTCATGAAAAGAAAAAAAAAAAAAAAAAAAAAAACTAATCCGGGATAAAAACTTGAAAATTTACAAAAGGGAAAAAAAAAAAAAAGATGAAAAAAAGGGGGTAAAAAAAAAAAAACAAGAGGATATAAAAAAAAAGGGGACGGCGTCGGAGAAATACCCGTTTCCTCTGGGAGGGGGAGTAACACCCCCCCCAAGAAGAGGGGGAAAGAGACTTAGAACGGGAGAACAGAAACAATATAAAAAAAATAAATACCCCCGAGAAATGGCGGGCGGAAAAAACCCCTAATATTCATGTAGATTACTCAAATATGCATGAATGAAAAAAAAATAACGATTTAAATAATTTCTTGATGAGGAAATAACACATGACATGCTGAAAAGCTCTTAAAAGTTCATTTTTCATGATAGGGCTCCTTTAAATTTAGAGGCGGCCGCCTCCGCCAAATTTCGTGCCGCCTCCGACTCTCGGTGTCGGGGCAACTGTTTTCTGACAATGGATATTATATTAATTGCAGCTGCAGCTAGAGATGAGCCGGATACTCGTTTCAGACGAGTATCCGGTACGGATAGAGCATTCTTGACGACTACAAGCGTGATACGAGTAAAACTCGTCAATATCCGTGCTCGTGCTGAAGGTAAATCCTCATTTGATAACTGTCTGCACGCTCTGTGATTGTTCAGTCACACACAGCGCGCGCCCCTCTACACGGACACGCGTCTCTTCAGCAAGGTGCTCCACTCGCGCACATGATTGATCTCTGCTTGACTCGTGCTCACGTTGCTCTCTTTCGTACTCCCTAAGATTTTCTTTAGCTCACATGTATTTCTTCTTGTATGATATTTAAAGGCCTCCTTCCACTGAAAACCCGTTTAACTTGCTCCTTCTGAAATACGGAGGGTTTCCCCTTGTTTACTTACACATGCTGACTTGCTAGCGTTGCGTTCCCCACAGTCGGCTGTGCTTTCTCATCAGAGAAACAATACGAAGAAAAGAGCGAATCGGGAACAGCCTCGCACTTCTACGTCACATTGCAAATAGCGTATCCCACGTGGGGTTTCTATCTGTCCATTGGAAGGCAGGTAACCCTCCACTACACACTAGAAGTAAAGACGGCACGACTGTAGCTTCGGAGTTGAGAAGCTAATTAGCTAACTGTTTTTTAGCATGGCGGAACAAACTTGTTTGTCGGCTCTATTTCCTGTCTATAACAAAATAAGAGCGGAGGGCGGAGCTTCCTTCATACACTGATGGGAGGCAGCCAATCAGACGCAAATTCATGAGAAGGACCCGGAAAAGCTGCCGTTGGACCACAAGCCTCTCTTCTTGTATACAAATACAGCTGGATACAAAGATACCAGAAGGTTTTTTTAAACAGAAACGATGCAGAATGCATTCAATAATAATGGAGAACACAGAAATATTAATGAAATCACCATGGAAGTACAACTTTAATGTTACTTTTTTCATAACGTATGGGGTGTATTTGACAAGATGGCTGAAAACGGCTTGTGTCGCGTCAGTCACTGCCTCCACTCCGCCCGTTTTTTGTTTTTTTTTCCCGTCTACCTGTTCTTAGTTTGACTGTGATATGAAGTCAATTGTAAAAACTTTGCTCGTACTGAACGTGGTGCTTTTGAGAAGGATACAGTGAACAACGCAGACATATTATTTCCCTGTTTGCTATCACTGGATGTTTACACAAATCACCAAGTTCACACAAAGTACACACAAACGCACACAGCTGAACTCACTAACTAGCAGTTATTGTTTTTATTGTATATGGCTGTTCATAAAAAGAAATATAAATATTACAAATTAAGCTTTATATACTATAGGCTTTTTACTATTTACTTATATTGGCTTGAATACATATTTTAACTACTGCAAAGCACCACACCACTGTGTGGGGAAAAAAAGCCAGAATGTTAGGTAAAATAAATAAATTATTGAGAAAAAAATCAGTTTAATCATAAAATTCAAAAGAAAATAAATAAATAAAATAAGTTGTGTTGAGTATGAAAACCTGTTCATTCATACATCGTAGTTCATAATTTCATACTGCATGTGTTGTATCCACTTGAAAATGTGTATATTCTGAATATGTTCTAATTTTATTTTATTTTATTTTTTTAAAAACTTGTTCTGTAAATAGGTCCTTTACTGTTGTGATCAAAAACAATGAATCTCAATTCTGAGGCTGTTCTGTAGTTATCAAACAATAAACCAAGAAACTTTTGATCAACCTGTATCAATTTCAGACTAAAAATAAAGTACCGATTTAAGCCAGATTTAAGATGGTTGAACAGGTAGAGATAGTGGTGTACTTGCTCTATTATATTGCTTGGAAATAGTACTAGTACATGTACATATACACGTGCACGTGCACGTGGTCAGGATGGAACCACCTCCACCTCAATTTGAGCCAGGAAAAACCCTGTTATAGTTACTGTACTAACTCCATCTCCCAAAAGTAACAGCATTTATAACAGAGTTTCAGTTTTGTAAAAATAAATTATCACTTGGAAAAATAATCATTCTGTTACTTTTTAATATTCCCATTGGCTTAACTTTAATCTCTGTGTTGAATTATTCCTGATAAAAGTGAACATCAGATCTCACTAATGAATGAAACAGAAACTTAACAGAATGAGCCCAATCCCAATTCTCTTTTTTACCCCCACCCCTTACCCCTTCCCCTTGGGCAATGCAAATAAAGGGAAGGGGGGAGGGGGAGGGGGGAAAAACAAACCACAAGAGATGGAAACAAGAATCACAAACGAATCAGTGAAACGGGGTGAGGGGGTAAGGGAGGGGGGTGGGGGGGGAGGGGAAAAGGGGGGAGAGAGAGGGGGAGGCAGAAGGGGAATAAAGTAAAAAGAAAATTAATTTTATAAAATCTCTTGCTTAATCAGAGGAGGAGGGGGGTGATGAGGATATATTGATTATAGGATAAAAGGACAGGAGGAGGGGGATATCATCGTTTAAAAAAAAAAAGAGTAAAGTGGAAATCTGTAATATTTATTAAAAAAAGAAAAAAAAAAAAAAAAAGAAAAAAAAAAAAAAAAAAAATAAAAAAAATATAAACTTTATTTATAAATTTATATATAAAAATAAATTTTGGGTGATGGAGAGTAGAGCGATCATCAAAGTATTCCTATATGTGTTGAAGAACTAAAAAAGGTAAGGGGTCATACCCCCCCCCTCATCCTTCCCATATACAGGAAATCAGTACACCGAACAAAAGGAGGGAAGAGGGAGGGGAGGGGGGGGGAGGGGAGTAAATTACGAACAGAATCTTGGACAGTGAGACTGATGGATGTCTGAGAGGAGCTTCAGCTCTACCGGCTTCCAGCCAACATGTAGAAACGAGGGGTGCACCGATTGATCGGCCAGCCGATCGATCGGCTCTGATTTCCTTCATTTTGGGGGATCGGCCGATCAATAAATGTAAAACTGATCTTATCTACCGATTGTATTTACTTCCGCTTAAGTCACTTTTGGTGGTTTAAGTTTTGTTAGTTTGTCTTGTAGATTATTTTATTTATTACTTAAACCTTATTATATGCATTGCAAAATAGGCAAAATATTGTTGTGAACTTTATTTTTAGTAAGAAGCTCAAAGCCAGTTTGAAATGCAACCAGTTAAGTTAGTTTTGTGTTTAATAATGTGAAAAATGAGACTGAAGGAATGGAAATGATATTTTTGTAGTTTGGACAGCAATGCGAAACTTTTCATTTATATTTAAGAACAGTAGCTTGTGCAGTAAAACTGGTTTGCATTCTACTACAGCTATTGTTTGTTAATAAAACAATATTGGTACTTTGAAGATATTTGCTGTCAGTTTTCAAGAAACATTGGTCTCGGCAAAAATCAGTCCGTCAGTTTTTAAGAAACATTGGTCTTGGGAAAAATCAGTATCGGGGGTAGGGTGGGCGATATGGACTAGAAAAGATATCATATCATATATTTTGTATATTGATAAAATATACTTTTCATTATCTTATTTTTAGGAGAGAAATTTTTTATATTTAGACAATAATATAAATATATATTTAAAGGAAAATCTATTTCAAAAAAAAAATAAAAAAAAAACGAAAATTATAATAATATAAAAAAAAAAAAAGAAAAAAAAAAAAAGAAAGTTATTAAAAAAAAAACAAAACACATTAGGATATGACATATCCCATATAAACATAATTTTATATTCCATCGGCGGGTCAGATTTCTTAAAGATCGGCGATCGGTGATCGGCCAGAAAAATGCAATCTGTGCACCCCTAGTAGAAACGCGTAGTTTTAATGAACATTTCATGTTGTTCGTGTCTTTTATCTCTGAGAGAAAACTCATGTTTGTGATTCCAGTTTATAATTCTTCCCGTTTTCTCTGGATTCACTGTTGCTGTGTCTCTAGTGTGTGTGTGTGTGTGTGTGTGTGTGTGTGTGTGTGTGTGTGTGTGTGTGTGTGTGTGTGTGTGTGTGTGTGTGTGTGTGTGTGTGCACCTGTGTTCACATGCGCGGTGCGCGACGACTCGTGTTTGCTGACAGTTCATCAGTCCCTTGTTTGTCGCTGCTTTATAAACTGGATTCATAGTCGTGCGCTTCTGTCAGGTTTGTGACGCCGCCGCCCCCCTGCAGAGGCTCCACACGAACATCTTCCAACCTGCCGTGCAGCTGGTCTGACGTTATCACATGCAGACCAACTCAGGAGCGCATGACGAGTGTCCAGGTGTAACCGTATCACTCCGCCTCCTCTAGTGTCGTTTCTTTTAACGCCATTATTCCATCACTGTTACCAGCTGCTCCCCTCCCGTTCCCAAAAAACTTCCTTCAGCGGTTTTATGTAGATAATCAGTCACCATGAAAACATTTCGCTCACAGCGCAACGCGAGGTACACGTGCACTGTTTGTTGTTAACGCCGACTGCAGCTGGTGTATCACCATTTCTGATTGGCCAGCAAGCCAGAAACGCAGGGCGCGACTATTTTGATTGGCGAAAAGGTTTGTCACTCAAATGTCAGAGAGAAAAAAAAAACCCTCCGGCACATGAGGTTACGTTATCGCAGTAGTTAAAACCTCAATATCGTTGCGGTTAAGGTTAATCGTGCAGCCCTACCATGCACGACATAACACTTAATAATACATGGTCATCATTAGTTCTTATTAATTTTCACATATCCTTTTATTATATTGTATTTCATTATTTGTTTAAATTTTCCTTTAGTTTGACATGTTTTTATTTCATCACTGAAATAAATTTCATCAGTTCAGAAAGCCACTGCAGGAGTGGACCGGCTTGTTGTTACCTCCGCCAAGGAGGTTATGTTTTTGGTTGCTTTGGTTTGTCTGTCTGTCAGTTCTGGACGGATTGACCTGAACTTTTCACCAGCCGTGTACCGCAGCCCAATGACGAACCCATTCAGGGCTGGACGGGGGCAGAAAGTCAGTCCGGGCATCTTGAACTGAGACTGGCCCACCGGGTATAGATGGAAAGATGACGAAGCCTCTGAATGAAACAAGTGCTTGTACACTGTCTTGTTCTGTCTTGTACTTGTCTAATAAACGTAAACGTAAACCTTCCTCCCACCATCTTCAGACATGTCCGTCAGCTAAACAGGTCTCCCTTGAAAAAGAGACGGTGTGTCTCAGTGGGACCTACCCGTATAAATAAAGGTTAAATAAAAGAAAGAAATAAAAACCATCCTCCCAGTCCTGTTATTATATACAGTTACTTACTAAGTGGCCTGTAAAGTATGAACAGGGTGACTAAAAGCTACAATATAATCAGCAGGATGTTATAAAGGCCAATTTATTGTTTCATAAAAACAAACATAAAGCAGGTGACAAAGGTAACCAATGCACTCTACTTATTTTTATCAAATCTGAACTTTTTTTTAAAGTACAAGTGCAGCCCCCACCATACTCATGCCCTGATTACAATCTTACTCCAACCAGGCTTGATAAAGTGGATGTAGATACCAGCAACCTTAAAATCAGCAACTATAGCTGTTCATGAACTGGGGAACCTCCCCATCACAGCATGTGAGGATAGTTAAATAATTTATAAATAACTAAAATACGATGATTAAAAACAAACGAATGCTCAAGACAGACCAGTTATTTTACTTTAAATCTCCTGATGCAAATGTTTCATTTCGTGGATTTGATCTAAATATTCTTTTAAGTTCAGCTCTTGGATAACACGATGATGTTAAAGCTATGGTCTACGAATTCAAAATCAGTTGAGAAATTTTGAAGAAAAAAAAAGCAACCTGCCCCCCCAACACAGCCCGCCCCTCTCTGTTCGTTGATCCCTTCCACCGAGTACGTGCGGTCCTCCTCCTCAGCCACAGCCAGCCTCATCACAACAGCTCCACAGTGTGATATTCATCCCACAGAAATGAACATCATCTGCTCACATATGTAATATCTGCCTTTCTCCACCACCGGGAAGTTTACGGTGTGTTTTAGCTGGAGTTTCTGCATCGGTGAGAGACCGCCACGTTCCACCGACTTCACGAGTTACGAACACATTCAGGACATCACAGACGACAACAGTGCTAGCTTACAACACTGAAAATAACCAGCTGATGTTCCGACGCCGTCTGTCCACACTAGGGCTGCACCATTCTGGAAAAAATGTGAATCACAATTTTTTTTTGCTTAAAATTGGGATCACGATACTCAAATTTCAAACTCAAGATTCAAAATTTTTTTATTGCACATATAAACTTAATCAAAACAAACAAAACAACCTATTTAAATGGTAGTTCAAAATGAAGCATGTGATTACACAAGAGCTTAGTTGGAGCACTTCTTTGGCAGATGCATAGTTGTAGTTCTTTACTAGGGATGCACAATATTGGAATTTTGGCCGATATCTGATATGCCGATATTTTAAAAGTCATGTGGCCTATATCGATATTAAAGCCGAAAAAAAAAAAAGCAGTCATTGCAAATAGCAGTGTTATATGTTTCTGACACTTTAAAAAATATGGGTGGGAAAAAATATCGATACCCTGGAATATTGCGATATTTTCATATGCCAATATCAAATCGATAATAAAGAAACCGGCATAGATCGATTTTGATGACATTTAGAAATGCTGTATCGACCTATTTCAATAATGAAATCTCGCGGCATTTCATCGTTCTGTTGTGAAATCTCGCAAAATTCACGAAATATTGTGAGAATTGTAACAAAATGATGAAATCTTGCGAGACATTTAGATCCACTCCAGATCAGCGTATGTCTGATACTGTAATGGAGGTGATGGGGCAACCTTGCGCAGCCTCTAAATAATCATTATCTGCCACAAACTCCTTCATTTACCAATGTTTTGTTACAAAACATTCGTCGGACCCCCCTGTGAGCTCGAAGTGGCTTTTTTGTGGTGATTCGTCCTTATATTGGACATACTCTGATCTGGAGTGGATCTAAATGTCTCCCGAAGGAAATTCAAGTTGCACCAAAACTGTCTGGGTGAGTAAATGAATGTATTTCATGCTAGAAAATAGGTCCAGATTGAAAAAAACGAACTTCCCCTTTAACCTTTTGCTGAATGACCTACTTATAATAAAGATCACACTAACACTGAATTCCAGTTCAGCCTTTGCCTGGGTCTGCGTTTGTGACTGGTTTGGCGGAAGTAGTAACTGTAGCATCCTGCTACCTGATAGGCTACAGTGGAAAACTGTGTTTCTATATCGAACTTTTATTCTTTTTTTTTTTCAATTGAAAAAACCTCTATTGATTGATATATCGATGTTGAATTATCGTCCAGCCCTAATTGGTCCTCAGCTGTAATTGGTCCAGCCCACAATCACTCATGACTAATGGGCTGACCTACCAGTTTTGTACCAAGAACTATCATGACTTATGCCACTGACTACTAAAGCTACCATATATATATATATATATATATATATATATATATATATATATATATATATATATATATATATATATATATATATTTTTTTTTAAAAGGCCCAAAATCACCATCGACCCACCGGGAAAGTGCCCTGTATGCCCCAAGGCCAGTCCAGCCCTGAACCCATTAAATATTGGTGGTGATCCAGATCACCTTCTAGATCCAGGCATATTTTGAAGGATTCTTTATCATTGTGAGATCGGCCATATTTTTAAATTTTTTCCATATAACTCCATACCAATGGCCCGAGTGTTTGGTAAAAATTACAAGAAAGGATCTCAATGACCCCGTTTACATTAAAGTTTTAATTCCGAATAAAATAATAAAAATAAAAGAAAAGTTCATTCTGCTTAAGGAAGACCATGTATACCCGTAATTCCCAGTGAAAACAATAATTCCAAATAAACCTTCCAATTCCGAACTAGTGGATAATTTTTTATTAATTTGAATAAAACAGACCTTTTTCACACTACCTTGTTTTTTGCTCGGAAACACGCAACCGTTGTGAATCTTTCCCCCACAACGATGTCTCAAGTTAGAAAGTCAAGTCACTGCAGCACCGGGCTGTTCTTCTTCTGCTCTGCAGCAGTCCTACATCCATTTCCAGGAGTTTTCTACATCCATCGATCGATGATAGACGTTAATAGGGACGGAAAAACCGAAGGAAAAACCTGGAAACATTCATAATTCTGACTTTTCTCTCAGAATTTTATTATATTTTTTTCTTCGGTGGCCGTAGTCCTCTTCTGTAAGAAGCAGCAGTAGCTCTAAAATACAAAGTGTTTTGTGTCTCCATCCTTCCCAAAGTGGATTCTCGCAGGATGGGATTTTATGAGAATTACAGCTTTCACCATTCAGTTGAAACACCTGCATATCGCAGTTGTACTTTTCAAAATTGAAGAAATATCGCTTTTATTTTTTTTAAAAAGTGTCATGGAAACGCTGCTACAGAGAGCTTGTGACACCACCGCAGGAGCAAAGGGGGAAAATACACTAATGTGCTACACTTCTCACCCAAACCAGTCCAAGGGTCCAAACCTTTACAAGGTCCATCACGATGAATATAGCAAATAATATGAGGCCACTTTTAACTGGCCACTCCATTCCATCACATCCACACATCAGCCAGACGGTGATGCCTGAACTTTACAGGCAAGGCAAAGCTGACATCTTGTGTTTGGGATCTTCCCTGATGAACTGTTGGTGCAATTTTACTGCACACTGTACAGTGATAACCGTCCACGTGGTATCAGTGCACATCTGTGTGGATCGACCTGATAGATTAACCCTGCCAAACGCCACAACTACTGTCCGCCATTGCCGGGGGAGCTTTTCTGTACATGTGTCATTATGAGAATCTGACTTTTTCTTCCCAACATGGAGGAAATCTGGAAGGACGTCACATTCCTGGTTGTTGGAACATTAGAGGAAAACTTTAATGTGGTAATAAGTGAATAAGAAGATCATGGACATTTATATCATGAATATTTCTGCTGTCTGTGACAAAAGTAGACGGTGCTGCTCCGTCCACTGATGTTAGTGTATTCGTATCGGGAGGAATATCGGCCAATCAGAGCAGAGGAGGAATAACTTGCTGCCAGGGCGGAGAAAACACTGGATTTAATCCCCAACAACAAACACCGTAAATTATGGTGAACACTCATTAATCTGACACTTTATTTCACGTATCTATGCTCCCGAAAATGAGGCACCACATAATGTTATTATGCTACAGTAGCTAATGCTAACAGACACAGCTGTGGTGTTGCTGAGAGTTAATGACTAATCTGGGAGATATTGTGAAATATAAGCTTATTTGCTCTGATCAGGGCAACGCTGGGACTAGGGATGGGCGATATTTTATCGTGTGCGATATATCGTCAAAGAAATTTTCCACAATAACAATTTGAATTTATCGTTTTTATCGTGAGATGACAATTTATCAGGTTGTGTTTGCAGTTGCACTACTTTGGGTTCTTTTAATAAGCCAAGTTAGTTTTGCTGTTTGCATCGTTTGAATAAATGTGGAATTTAGTCTCTCATATTTCAGACTTGTTTGCTTGGTGTCACTGCAGTTTTGCGATACAGGTGCACTACTTGAACTTAATTGATATAGTTTAGTGGCTTCTAGTATTTTGTAGGGCTTTCAAGACAGAATTTAGTGACAGATTTATAATACAAAATATTTTGCTGATAGTTTTTATCGTCACTTATCGTTACCGTGATAAATAAGAGAAACTATCGTGATACATTTTTTAAGTCCATATCGCCCATCCCTAGCTGGGACCAGAAAATAAAAACAGTCAGAAACACAGATGGATCAGGAAGACGGTGTCCTGCAGCCTTTAGTTTCATCTGCAGGACATGTGAAGGCTACGTGGTCTGTACAGTCCTGAAACAATACCAAAAACCAAATATGTGATAAAATAGAAAAGTAACGACCTTTGAAAGGGTTTAGTTTTTAAACTTTGATAAGTAATCGTTAGATGTGCGTGTTATTCCAGTGTGGCTTGTCATTAAAGCCAGTTTCCAGAGATGAATAATAAATTAATGATCCGATGTTAAAAAATGAAATAAAATAAAAAGAATAAAATGTCCGAATACTTCAGAGATCTCTGGATAACATACCTACAAGTTATCATGACCTTAGACGACTGTCCAACGTTGTAAATCCAGATATTCACGCTGCTTTCCATGTTGGCAAATACGAGATAATTTGGACTCGCAAGATGGCGCAACACACAAAACGCTCGTCAGATTAGTCTTTAAAGACACACAACGGAACTTTCAGCAGTTTTCTCAGTGACGCGCCCCCTATCGGCAGCTAAACTAGCATCCATCTTGTTCGTACCTGTACTGTGAGCTCACTCCAGCCAGTAAAAGACAGTCTTATCTTGACTCTTGTTCTGTCCCTTCCTCTGTTTCTTTTCCTCTCTTCCTCCGATGATGTTTCCTTGCGTTTCTTTACCGAATTCGACATGATGCGCGTTCAAAACACCCGCGATGTTGATACCTGGTTTACATCCGGTTGCTAGTGAGTGACACGGTGCTGCAACCAATAGTTGGCTGCAACGTCACGGTTGCGTCCCGGATGGGAATCTTACATAGTGCTGTTTCTGAGCCCCGGGACGGCTCTGGGCACTGGCGGCTCGAAAATGCGCATAATGAATGTTGGTGTGACATCAAAACGAGTCAGAAACACAGGTTTTTAAGGTCTAAAAGTTACGTTGTGTGTCTTTAAAATGAAGCATCTAAATCCGGGATTTTACTTTTAATTAAGTTCTTCAAGTTACCCAAGGAACTGTTCCAGCTCTAAACCAAATTCTGTTTGTTTCTTCTGTTTTAGGTACAAGTCTGCCTCCTGTAACCATGGCAACTACAGAAGTTTCACTGTCTTCCAAGAAAAAAAAGAGAAAGTTGGAGTGTGTGGAAGAACTGTCTACTCCTTCCAACACCAGCACCCCAAAGAATAAAAGGAAAAAGGAGGAGGAGGTCAGGTTGCCTGTTCCTCCTGCAGATGCACAGATTACACCAAAGAAGAAGAAAAGGAAACACAATGGAGAGGAGGAGCATGTGTCGATAGAGACCAGTAAGACTAATCAGAATGGCATGAGTCATGAGAGCATTTCCATGGCAACAGCCAACAGCACAGAGGAAACATCAGAGGTTACAATGGAAACCGGTTACACCAAAAAGAAGAAGAAGAAGAAGAGAATGAAGCAAAAGGATGAGGAAGAACAACATGCTGCCATGGAGACCAAGTACCTTGACAAGAGTTTCAGTGAAGGGAGTATTGTCATAGCAACAGTTGATGACCCAGAGGAAGTGTCCGAGGTGAGCTGGAAACCCCCACAAAAAGAAGAAGAAGAAGAAAAAGAAGCAGGTTAATGAGGAGCATGTTGCCATGGAGACCAGTGAGATAAACCTTGATGTTAGTGTTGTTAGTGTTAGTAACTCAGAGGAAGCTTCACAGGTTACTATGGAAACCAACCACACAAAGAAGAAAAAGAAGAAGAAGAAGAAGCATCAGGATGGAAAGGAGGAGAGGAACTTGTTGCCATGGAGACCAGTGAGATAAACCTTGAGTACGGAGAGAATGATGAGAGTGTTGCCACAATAGTTAGTGACTCAGTGGAAGCTTCACAGGTTACTATGGAAACCAGCCATAAAAAGAAGAAGAAGAAGAAGAAGCATCAGGATGGAAAGGAGGAGGGGCCTGTTGCCATGGAGACCAGTGAGATAAACCTTGAGTACGGAGAGAATGATGAGAGTGTTGCCACAATAGTTAGTGACTCAGCGGAAGCTTCACAGGTTACTATGGAAACCAGCCAGAAAAAAGAAGAAAAAAAGAAGAAAAAGCATCAGGATGGCAAGGAGGAGAGGCCTGTTGCCATGGAGACCAGTGAGATAAACCTTGAGTACGGAGAGAATGATGAGAGTGTTGCCACAATAGTTAGTGACTCAGCGGAAGCTTCACAGGTTACTATGGAAACCAGCCACAAAAAGAAGAAGAAAAAGCTTTGGGATGGAAAGGAGGAGGGGCTTGTTGCCATGGAGACCAAGGTGAAAGACGAGAATGTTATCGTAGTAATAGTTAACAACATGGAGGAAGATTTACCGGTTGCCATCAGCCCCACTAAGAAGAATAAAAAGGATTGTGTGGTGGAAGTGACGTCACTGGAGGGGAAAGAGATTAAACAGGAGGCAGTGAAGGATGAAAACGGCACGGACAATCACACCACGGACAATCACACGTCGGCTTCCGTAGTATCACCGATTGCAAGCAGAATGACACAGACCTTCGTGAGCATGGCCACGCCACAGAAGAAAGGCCATGCTGTGAACAAGAAGAAGGAAGAAAACGCTGAGGTGATATCAGGAAGCCCAGCTTCAAAGGAACCGTGAGTTCTTCTGATCTTTGGCGGTTTTTAGCGTTACGTTGTGATGTCAGAGTGAAGGTGAAGTCACAGAAGAAAATCTGAACCGCTTCAGGTCATATCAGTGTCAACATCGTCGACGTTTACTTGAACGTTGCTATAACGTCGACTTTGTCGTAGGGATGTAACGATATTGGCGATATCACGGTCGGTAAACTGCCACAAAAGTCTTGTGGTCTCTTATCTCTTCAGACAAGAATAATAGTTTTCAGTGCGCTTCAGAGCGTAACATACTAAACTACATAGACCATGATCCTTTGCTGCCAGTGCGCTTTTGGATTGAAACAGCTGTTATACTCCATCAGAAGCAAGAACTTTGTTCTTGTTCTGGAGGCTGCAGGAACAATAAGTTAGTTTTGGTCCGGTTATTACTCTCGTAAAGCTTCAGTCGTGATGCCGCGGGGATCGCTGTTTTGACTCTGAGTTTTTATTTAACAGCAAACTTGGTCTGTGTCAGGGTGTGGTTGTGCACGTGGGGATGTCCGTGTATTTAGACGCCTCACGTGTTGTACACATTTTCATATTTTCACTGCAAAAGCTCAAATCTTAGCAAGTATATTTTTCTGATTTCGAGACTAAATATCTCATCAAACTCAGAATAGGACAAAATTACTTTAAGAGAAACATTTTGGTGAGATTTAAGATCTTGTTATAAGGCAATGCCTCTTATTTCAAGAAATCATATCAAGAAAATTTTGCTTGGCAGATTTTTTTGCTTATTACAAGCAAAAAAATCTTAAAATAAGTTGTGTTTTTTTTTTCTTTAAAGGATTTTTTTTTTCCTTAAGCAAAAAAATTCTGTATGGGACAAGCAAAATTTTCTTGATGTCTTGAAATGAGATGCATTGTCTTAAAACAAGATCTTATATCTTACCGAAATGTTTCTATTTAAGCCATTTTGTCCTATTTTTAGTGGGATGAGATATTTTGACTAGAAATGAGAAAAATATACTTGCTAAGATTTGAGTTTTTGCAGTGAACTCACCACCTTGTTTAGCTGTTCATTAAAAGTCTTCGTTTGCAGTGAATGCAGAAGAGCATCTGCTCAGCTGATCGTCAACATCATAGGGCTGGACAATTATGAAAAAAAAATGATCACGATTATTTTGATAATGAAATCATGATTAATATACACGATTATTCATTGATTTAAAAAGAAAAGTGTTCATTTAACCATCAAAACTCAATCTCAAATATAACTTAGAAAAAAACAACCAGAAATAAATTAGAAACAAGTAAAGGAATAAAATAATATATTAAAATAATAGCAATAAAAATGAATAGCCTATAACTTTAACTTCCCCAGTGTGTTCACTTCAGGTTTACAAGAGACATTAATTGTTTTTCTTCGATTAAAGTGTTTTTATGATCATGAGAAGGCAAAATTGAAATCACGATTAATTGTCCAGCCCTACAACATCACGCAGTAAACGTCCACAATCAGGTGCAAGAGTAAAGTTCTGGTGGAGCCTGTAGAAGTTTAAATCACAGTGCATCTGACTGACTAGTGACAGACGGACTTATTCATTTCATTTATTGACTACTAAAGACAAGGCAGTTTCTTGTGCCTGGGCCTTTTTACTGGTTCTAATGCCTGATTAAGTTTATTTAATATCGTACCTGAGCTGTCTCAATGAATATGTTGGATTTTACTTGAATTTCACACTTCAGCAAAGGCTTTTCAAGCTGTTTAAAATGTTATAACTAGGGATACACGATACAATCGGCCCCCTATCTGTATCTGCCTATATCGGCCTTAAAACTGAGTATCTGACATTGGCCACCGCACCAATATTTAACCGATATTTAACCGATCAGGCTGCTGTTTCTAAATTCTAAAAAAAAAAATTACTTCAAAAACTTTTTTTACAGACTTTGAAACTTTTAAAGACGGTTTCTTTTAGGATGTTCTGTGTGAACAGTTTATATGCGGTCATTCGTGTAAATAACCAAATGTTAGGGCTGGGAAAAATACCGATACACTGAAATATCGCAAAATTTTCATGTGCAGATGTCATATTGATATTTGAAAACGCGATATTGATCTATTTTACCTACGAAATCTCGTGAGATTTCATCGTTCTCTTACGAAATCTCGCAAGATTTTGAAACAGAACGACAAAATTGTGCGAGATTTCGTTTTTTAAATAGATCAATACCACATTTTTAAATATCGATATAATATCCTCTAAATATAGGCATCTATCCGCCACAAACTCCTTCATTTCACCAATGTTTTGTTACGAAACATTAGTCGGACCCCCTGTGAGCTCGAAACAGTTTTTTTTTTCCTTATTTACAGACATTTTTTTAAGTACCACTAGTTTTTCAGTGCAGAGGCCATGCTAGTCTGTGTTTGCATCACACAAAGCTACCACGGATACAAATTAAGCTCTGGTGTTTTTAGGTTACGTTCTACATTGTTGGACGAGCTGGAGACGTTTATTCCACACATCAGGAAGCAATCAGCTGAGCGGATTACTAAACTTCTGCGATATGACCTGCCACGCTTCAGGAGGTTCAGAGAGCAAGGTAACACAGCCTCTGGCAAAACAACAGGGAGTGCAGAATTATTAGGCAAATGAGTATTTTGACCACATCATCCTCTTTATGCATGTTGTCTCACTCCAAGCTGTATAGGCCCAAAGCCTACTACCAATTAAGCATATCAGGTGATGTGCATCTCTGTAATGAGAAGGGGTGTGGTCTAATAACATCAACACCCTATATCAGGTTTATTAGGCAAACATAATTATTAGGCAACTTAACAATAAACAAATATATACCCATTTCAATTATTTATTTTCACCAGGGAAACCAATATAACAGCTCAACATTCACAAATATACATTTCTGACATTCAAAAACAAAACAAAAACAAATCAGTGACCAATATAGCCACCTTTCTTTGCAAGGACACTCAAAAGCTGCCATCCATGGATCCTGTCAGTGTTTTGATCTGTTCACCATCAACATTGCGTGCAGCAGCAACCACAGCCTCCCAGACACTGTTCAGAGAGGTGGACTGTTTTCCCTCCTTGTAAATCTCACATTTGATGAGGGACCACAGGTTCTCTATGGGGTTCAGATCAGGTGAACAAGGAGGCCATGTCATTAGTTTTTCTTCTTTTAGACCCTTTCTTGCAGCCACGCTGTGGAGTACTTGGATGCGTGTGATGGAGCATTGTCCTGCATGAAAATCATGTTTTTCTTGAAGGATGCAGACTTCTTCCTGTACCACTGCTTGAAGAAGGTGTCTTCCAGAAACTGGCAGTAGGACTGGGAGTTGAGCTTGACTCCATCCTCAACCCGAAAAGGCCCCACAAGCTCATCTTTGATGATACCAGCCCATACCAGTACCCCACCTCCACCTTGCTGGCGTCTGAGTGGGACTGGAGCTCTCTGCCCTTTACCGATCCAGCCACGGGCCCATCCATCTGGCCCATCAAGACTCTCTCTCATTTCATCAGTCCATAAAACCTTAGAAAAATCAGTCTGAGATATTTCTTGGTCCAGTCTCAACGTTTCAGCTTGTGTGTCTTGTTCAGTGGTGGTGGTTTTTCAGCCTTTCTTACCTTGGCCATGTCTCTGAGTATTGCACACCTTGTGCTTTTGGGCACTCCAATGATGTTGCAGCTCTGAAATATGGCAAAACTGCTGGCAAGTGGCATCTTGGCAGCTGAACGCTTGACTTTTCTCAGTTCATGGGCAGTTATTTTGCTCTGGTTTTTCCACACGTTTCTTGCGACCTTGTTGGCTATTTTGAATGAAACGCTTGATTGTTGGATGATCATGCTTCAGAAGCTTGGTAATTTTAAGAGTGCTGCATCCTTCTGCAAGATATCTCACTATTTTTTACTTTTCGGAGCCTGTCAAGTCCCTCTTCTGACTTATTTTGCCAAAGGAAAGGAAGTTGCCTTATAATTATGTTTGCCTAATAAACCTGATACAGGGTGTTGATGTCATTAGACCCCACCCCTTCTCATTACAGAGATGCCAATCACCTGATATGGTGAATTGGTAGTAGGCTTTGGGCCTATACAGCTTGGAGTAAGACAACATGCATAAATAGGATGATGTGATCAAAATACTCATTTGCCTAATAATTCTGCACTACCTGTACAGTACTGGTATGCTGATTCTCACATCTCTGCTCTGGTACTGCAGCTGTCAGAAAACTCAGTCATCCTTTCTCTAATTTTCCTGCTGTCCTTCTGTGTGATCCAGGTGTGACTCTCCGCTGGGGGCATTACTCTGAGCAGGAGAATGAGCAAATAAGATTAAATGTTGAAGACTTCTTGGCTCTGACTGGCATTGCTTCCGAGGCTGAGCTGATATATCCTGATAGGTTCAAAGATAAGATGTTGGAGATTAAAAGGGTGAAAGCACAGCATCGCTTCCTGGAGAGGATTGGTAAGTACATAGTCTGGGGTTTTCACTCATGGTCTTTCTTCACAGGACGGTTGAGGAAGCTGCTAAGAAGAGGAACTTCTACCCATCTATCCTCCGCCAGTCCTCTACTGTCTAACCTCCACCTCAGTATAGTGTTCAGGTCTTATTTGCTACCGTTGACAGTTTTTTTTTACGAGAAAGTTTCTTTTAGAGATGCACCGATACGGATACCTGAGCTGAGCATATCGGCCAGTACCCGATACAATGCTACTGTTGAATGAATGAACTGTATTCACATGATTCAGCCCCGCCTACTTTTCTAACAGAGGCATTTCCGCATCAGCTTAGCACTTACAGTGAGCCGTGTTTTCAACACTGGATAATGGAAAACATTACACCGAAAGAATGGAAAACCTGACTGAAAAGCTCCAAGAAAACATGTCTGGTTCCCCCAGTTCTCATAACCGAGTGAAGATGACATAAACACCAGTCCTGTTTCCCTGAAAACTGTTGGTAGCCGACCAGATCTACCATCTGATAAACATGTTAGGCTGAGTTAGGACGACCACCATTCTTATGAAAATCCATCCAGGAGAGCTCCCCCCAGCAGAACCATTAGCCCATACTCAGCTTGATTGCATCTTTCAGATCAGATGTACTGAGGGAATCAGATCTCTCCACAAATAAGTCACCAAGCAGGCAGCCGCGAGCCGCAGGAATCGAGTGAGAGCGAAGCGATCAGCTGATTTCTGATGTAACAGACCACAGTGAAAAACGCGTCTGATTTTACTGAAAATAAAAATGAAATAATTTCAAGGGCATAAAAGTCGTCCATGATCTGTTGCATGAAGAACAAGAACATGTTCTTCTGATAGCCGGTGTCAGTCCAAGTCCAGCCAGCAACCTCTCACTGGGCCTGGGTGTTGCTACGAGCTAACGGAGTGTGGAGACGACGGACGCTCCGGTGTCACAGGGACGGGACGGTTTGGCCACGCAGCTGCCATATAATGGAGGGTAGCTTTATTTGAACAAAACGTGACTTTATAATCACAATTATTATTTTGCTAGATAGCGGTTTAACAAACGAAATTCGGGTCTCCTAGGGGTCCTACCAGCTGCTGAGTTTTTTCAGCAGTTTGGTAGTTGTTGGGGGTTTTAACGGCTCGTCAGCTCGGCCTCTGTTATGCAACTATATCCAGGAACAAACGGCGTGTTGTGGCAGACAGAATCCAGCCCTAATCAGCGTGTAATACCTGTAATCAGCTGGATTTATTATAAAGTATCAGCGCCTCACATGTCTACATCAGATGACACTCTACATGCTGTCAGCGGTGTACTGTTGGAGTGCGTGGAGCCCTTCCATGCTTCGCTCTCAAAAGTCCAAATAAAAACGTAATAATAAACAGTAAAACCATCATAACCATCTTCTTTTATTGGACTTGTCTAAAATAAGAAGGGGAAATGTTTTGAACAGTGTTTCACACGCGACGCAACGGAAGCGATACAGGTTGCCCGTAGCGACGGATAAAAGGGGGCTGAATGTTTTTGGATGCATGTCACCGTGAATGCCGGATTGGCCTCATTCATTCGATGTGTCATCCAGCTAATTTGTCAGTATCGGAGCCGATATCCGATCCGGGTGTCGGATCGCTGCGTCTCTAGGTTCTATGGAGGTAATATTGGGTCCTGGTCGTATTTAGATGAACGCTTCGAACAACTGGGTTCAATCCAGGGATGGGCGATGCCAAAGTTTTTGCTGTCAATACAATACCAGTAGTTTATGGTACTTTTTCATCGATATTGATACCGTTACCAATACTTTTTGTCCCTTAAAAGAAAATCACAGGATTGTACAGTTTGCATTAATATCTTGAATGTAAGGACAATATTAGATATAAGTAAAATTTGAAAGCAGAAGTACAGGAAAGAAATGGTTTTAAACAATAATAAATTATATTGATTATTAAATTAAACAAGAATAAGATTTAAAAACTTCTTTCCGTTATTAAATACAGGTTAAGTATCAAGTATAAAGTACAGGTTAAGATTATTTATTCAGTGGCATTGGTCAAATATAAAATACGAGTCATGTTATAAATTTACCTAAACAGAAAGTGCAAGAACCCTCATGAAAGTACTGAAAAATAACAAAACATCATCACTAACGGTAGCAGCATCATCATGACATCTGATAGGCTACCACCATCTTGTGACTCAGAAGCTAGAATCTGATAGGCTACCACCATCATGTGACTCAGAAGCTAGAATCTGATAGGCTACCACCATCTTGTGACTCAGAAGCTAGAATCTGATAGGCTACCACCATCATGTGACTCAGAAGCTGGAATCTGATAGGCTACCACCATCATGTGACTCAGAAGCTGGAATCTGATAGGCTACCACCATCATGTGACTCAGAAGCTGGAATCTGATAGGCTACCACCATCTTGTGACTCAGAAGCTAGAATCTGATAGACTACCACCATCATGTGACTCAGAAGCTACAATCTGATAGGCTACCACCATCATGTGACTCAGAAGCTAGAATCTGATAGGCTACCACCATCATGTGACTCAGAAGCTAGAATCTGATAGGCTACCACCATCATGTGACTCAGAAGCTACAATCTGATGGGCTACCACCATCATGTGACTCAGAAGCTAGAATCTGATAGGCTACGACCATCATGTGACTCAGAAGCTACAATCTGATAGGCTACCACCATCTTGTGACTCAGAAGCTAGAATCTGATAGGCTACCACCATCTTGTGACTCAGAAGCTAGAATCTGATAGGCTACCACCATCATGTGACACAGAAGCATGACTCTGACTCAGCCCTAAAAACCACCAACCAGGCCAGAAATCTGTCCAGTGTTTATGTTGTAATAGACCAGTTACAGCCATTGCCGTCTCCGTTGTCCCTTGACGGGGTGACAGACACTTAAAAAAATATTTCATGCAGCCGGAGACGACGAAGAGGCTCTTGGTAACCTACGTAGAGCACTTTACGGACATCTATAAATTAGCCCTAAAGGTGCAGTATGTAAGAATTACTGACATCTAGTGGTAAAGATGGGTATTTGAAATAAAACATGTTTTCTTTCATATGACTTCATATTCTAAGCACTGGTGTGAATGTATGGTGGGCGTTTGTGGCCAAAATTCTCCCAGACATAAAGATGTTTTCATCTGCGTGTAGACTGTACTGTGAGGAACTATTTTTAATGTCTTTTAAGGCATTACTTATCCTAAGCAGTCTCTAACTCCCATTAAACTAAGCTGATACAGTAGTTTTAAAGTTCAGAGGGTTCCGACTTTATATACATTGTTTTGTCTATTCAGGGACACCGTTGTAAAAATGGCAGAACAAATATGGCAGCCTCCATATGTATAACCCCCAGCAATTAGATATAAATGACTCATTCTAAGAAAACAAACGCATAACAGCTATTCTAGTGAAACGATTGCACATCAATACAAACAGTTTTGAATTATATATCACATTTTTCTCCCATTGACTTTTGATTTTTTACATACTGTACCTTTGAGAAGTGTTTAATTGTAAGAACAGTTTCTGTTTCGATCCTCTTGTGGGAAAATATTGAATCTTTTAACATCTTTTAATGTCTTTATTGTTTACTATCAATAATGTTGTATCAGTAAGAGTATTGATAAATATCGGTATCAGTAAAGAGTAACAATAATTGGTATGTTATTGATAAAATTATACCAATATACATCCCTACGCTTGACTTTAAAGTCGTGTTGCCGGTCTAGAAAGCTCTCAATGGTCTAGGACCGAAATGCACTTGTGACTTACTCCCAGGATGAACCCACTAGACCCCTCAGGTCATCTGGATCTGGTCTTCTATCAGTTCCCAGAGTCAGAACCCGATATGGGGAAGCTGCGTTCAGCTTCTATGCTCCACATCTGGAACAAACTCCCAGAAAGCCTCAGATCAGCTGAAACAGTTTATCATCCAGGTTAAAGACCCACCTGTTCTCAGCTGTATTTATGTATATAAAGTTTTATTCAGGAGTCCAAATCTGCACGTCCTTTTTAAAGACTTTTTTATGCTCTTTGTTTTTCATTTGAAATTATGCATTTGTTCTTTGACTTTTTTACACTTCCTCTCTTCTGCACTGAGCTGTAATGCTTCTAATGTTTTATGTAAAGCATTTTGAATTGATTGTGTACATGAAATGTGCTGAACAAATAAGCTTGCCTTGCCCACCCATTTATCCTCCACCTGTCTGCAGCTGAAGGTATCCCTCGAACGTGTGATGCTGTTTACTCCAGAGCCAAGAAGATATTTGACGATAGGAACCATTTGGGAAGGTCAGACCTCTGAACCACTGTTGCTTCTGCTGAACTCTGCCATCTGTAGAGTTGAGAGTAATCTCTGGAACTCTGTAATCTGTAGAGTTGAGAGTAATCTCTGGAACTCTGAATCTGTAAACTATAGAGTTAAGAGTAATCTCTGGAACTCTGTAATCTGTTGAGAGTAATCTCTGGAACTCTGTAAATTGTAGAGTTAAGAGTAATCTCTGGAACTCTGTAATCTGTTGAGAGTAATCTCAGGAACTCTGTAAACTGTAGAGTTGAGAGTAATCTCCGGAACTCTGTAAACTGTAGAGTTAAGAGTAATCTCTGGAACTCTGTAATCTGTTGAGAGTAATCTCTGGAACTCTGTAAATTGTAGAGTTAAGAGTAATCTCTGGAACTCTGTAAACTGTAGAGTTAAGAGTAATCTCTGGAACTCTGTAATCTGTTGAGAGTAATCTCTGGAACTCTGTAGATTGTAGAGTTAAGAGTAATCTCTGGAACTCTGTAATCTGTTGAGAGTAATCTCCAGAACTCTGTAAACTGTAGAGTTAAGAGTAATCTCTGGAACTCTGTAATCTGTTGAGAGTAATCTCTGGAACTCTGTAATCTGTTGAGAGTAATCTCTGGAACTCTGTAAATTGTAGAGTTAAGAGTAATCTCTGGAACTCTGTAATCTGTTGAGAGTAATCTCCAGAACTCTGTAAACTGTAGAGTTAAGAGTAATCTCTGGAACTCTGTAATCTGTTGAGAGTAATCTCTGGAACTCTGTAATCTGTAGAGTTGAGAGTAATCTCTGGAACTCTGTAAACTGTAGAGTTAAGAGTAATCTCTGGAACTCTGTAATCTGTTGAGAGTAATCTCTGGAACTCTGTAAATTGTAGAGTTAAGAGTAATCTCTGGAACTCTGTAATCTGTTGAGAGTAATCTCCAGAACTCTGTAAACTGTAGAGTTAAGAGTAATCTCTGGAACTCTGTAATCTGTTGAGAGTAATCTCCAGAACTTGTAAACTGTAGAGTTAAGAGTAATCTCTGGAACTCTGTAATCTGTTGAGAGTAATCTCTGGAACTCTGTAAATTGTAGAGTTAAGAGTAATCTCTGGAACTCTGTAATCTGTTGAGAGTAATCTCTGGAACTCTGTAATCTGTAGAGTTGAGAGTAATCTCTGGAACTCTGTAAACTGTAGAGTTAAGAGTAATCTCTGGAACTCTGTCATCTGTTGAGAGTAATCTCCGGAACTCTGTAATCTGTAGGTTTGAGTGTATTCTCTGGAACTCTGTAATCTATAGAATTGAGAGTAATCTCTGAAACTCTAATCTGTAGAGTTGAGTGTAATCTTTAGAACTCTGTAATCTGTAGAGTTGAGTGTCATCTCTCGAACTCTAATCTGTGGAGTTGAGTGTAATATCTAGAACTCCGTAATCTGTTGAGAGTAATCTCTAGAACTCTGTAATTTGTAGAGTTGAATGTAATCTCTGGAACTCTGTAATCTAGAGTTGAGAGTAACCTTTGGAACTCTGTAATCTGTAGGTTGAGTGTAATCTCTGGAACTCTGTAATCTATAGAATTGAGAGTAATCTCTGAGACTCTAATCTGTAGAGTTGAGTATAATCTCTAGAACTTTGTAATCTATTGAGTTGAGTATAATCTCTAGAATTTTGTAATCTATTGAGTTGAGTGTAATCTCTAGAACTCTGTAATCTGTTGAGAGTAATCTCTAGAACTCTGTAATTTGTAGAGTTGAATGTAATCTCTGGAACTCTGTAATCTGTTGAGAGTAATCTCCGGAACTCTGTAATCTGTAGGTTTGAGTGTATTCTCTGGAACTCTGTAATCTATAGAATTGAGAGTAATCTCTGAAACTCTAATCTGTAGAGTTGAGTGTAATCTCTAGAACTCTGTAATCTGTAGAGTTGAGTGTCATCTCTCGAACTCTAATCTGTGGAGTTGAGTGTAATATCTAGAACTCCGTAATCTGTTGAGAGTTATCTCTAGAACTCTGTAATTTGTAGAGTTGAATGTAATCTCTGGAACTCTGTAATCTAGAGTTGAGAGTAACCTTTGGAACTCTGTAATCTGTAGGCTTGAGTGTAATCTCTGGAACTTTGTAATCTATAGAATTGAGAGTAATCTCTGAGACTCTAATCTGTGGAGTTGAGTATAATCTCTAGAACTTTGTAATCTATTGAGTTGAGTGTAATCTCTAGAACTCTGTAATCTATTGATTTGAGTGTAATCTCTGGAACTCTGTCATTTGTAGAGTTGAGTATAATCTCTTTCTTTTTTTTCAGGTTCACGGAGGAGGAGGTAAGGTCTCTGAAAAGGTTACATCGTCTCCATGGTAACGACTGGAAGACTATTTCAGAGAAGACAGGCCGCAGTATCTGCGCACTTCAGAAACGCTTCGCCACGCTCGGTAAGACCCCGCCTCTCTTACGCTCACCTCTGAACCTGAACTCGGGAATGACCTGTGTGTTGGTGTCCAGATTCAAACTCCGGCCCCTGGAAGAAAGAAGAAGTGTTCAGGTTAAAAGAGGCTCTCAAGAGTCACCTGAAGCCTCTGGCCCAGCAGAGTCCTAATGGTTCGCTTCTGACCAGAGAACAGTTAACTTTGAACCTACCGTGGAGCATGGTTTCTGACAAAGTCGGGGATAGATCCTGGACACAATGTCGCCTCAAGTGGTCAGTACCCTTCCTGAGTATGCTAGTAAAGCCTCGTTTCCACCGGCGAGTCTGGGTCGGGACCGGTCGGCATTTCCACAGGCAAAAACTGGGCTGGGTACCCTGATATCCGACCCAACCCATCCTGCTTTTTTGGCACCCTTCTGTTAGGAATCTATCCGACCCAAAAAGTCAGAGCTTGACACGTTATAATCCACTGATTGGTTAAAAGAGACATCACTTCGTGTGCAACTCAGTGACCAGAATAAAGCAGCAACAGCACCATGATTAAATATAAGGTTGATGTTTTGTAATTTAAAGCCACATGCTGGAAGAAATTATACAAACTGCCGAAAGTTGGCCGTTCTCATCCTTCATTTCATAGGGATGCACAATATAATGGGCCCCTTATCGGTATCGGCCTATATCGGCCTTAAAACTGAGTATGGGACATCAGCCACCCCACCGATATTCAACTGATATTTAACCGATTAGCCCGCTGTTTCTAAAGTCTAAAGAACCCAAAAACGTCTTTTTTTTTTTTACAGACTTTAAAACTTCTAAAGACAGTTTCTTTTAAGATGTTCTGTGTGAAACCAGTTTATACATGGTCAATAACCAAATATCCCCTGTTTGGGGGTATTGTTTTTCGTTTGCACAACTGTCATTAAGTTTGACTTGTTATACATAACACAAGTTGAGGTATTTTTCTAATTTTGCACAAGGAATGAATATTACATCAATTATTTTTCAGGTTTAATATCGTTGTTGATATCTGTTATCGGCCACATGAGTTTTAAAATATTGGCATGTTGGATATTGGCCAAAATTCCAATATCGTGCATCCCTAGTTTCTGTCATTGCACTGCTTTGACATCAGGCTGTTACATAGCTGATGCAGCTATTCCTGTCCGGCCGATATGTCGCCTATTGGGTGAAGCTACGGTTGGCTGTGGAAACGCTACAGAGATCAGGATTTACCGCACCTTCCTCCCCCGTTCCGACCTGAACCTGTTGGTGGAAACGGGGCTTTTTATTCAGCCCCTTTAAACTTTTCACACTTTTTCATTGCAGCCATTTGCCAAAATCAAGAAAGTTCATGTTATTTCTCATTAATGGCTCAGCACCCCATCTTGACAGAAAAAAAACAGAAATGTAGAAATTTTCGCAAATTTATTAAAAAACAACAACTGAAATATGACATGGTCATAAGTATTCAGTACTTTGCTCAGTACTGAGTAGAAGTACTTCTGAGCTCGTACAGCCATGAGTCTTGGGAATGATGCAACAAGTGTTCCACACCTGGATTTGGGATCTTCTGCGTTCTTCTTGCAGATCCTCTCCAGTTCTGTCAGGTTGGATGGTGAACGGTGGTGTTCAGCCATTTTCAGGTCTCTCCAGAGATGCTCAGTTGGGTTTAAGTCAGGGTTCTGGCTGGGCTGGTCCAGAATGGTCCAGAGTTGTTCTGATCCGCTCCTTTGTTATTTCAGCTGTGTGTGAGGGTCATTGTCTTGTTGGAAGGTGAACCTTCGGCCCAGTCTGAGGTCCTGAACTCTGGAAGAGCTTTTCTTCCAGGATCTCTGTACTTGGCCGCATTCATCTTTCCTTCAACTGCAACCTGCAGCTGAAACACCCCCCCCCCCCCGCATGATGCTGCCACCACCATGCTTCACTGTTGGGATGGTATTGGGCAGGTGATAAGCAGTGCCTGGTTTTCTCCACACATACCGCTTAGAATTAACTCCAAAAAGTTCAATCTTGGTCTCATCAGACCAGAGAATCTTATTTCTCTCAGTCTGGGAGTCCTTCATGTGTTTTTTGTCAAACTCTATGCAGGCTTTCATATGTCTGCACTGACTCTGCCATAAAGCCCCGACTGGTGGAGGTCTGCAGTGATAGCTGACTTTGTGGAACTTTCTCCATCTCCCTACTGCATCTCTGGAGCTCAGCCACAGTGATCTTTGGCTTCTTCTTTACTCTCTCACCAAGGCTCTTCTCCCACCATTGCTCAGTTTGGCTGGACGGCCGGGTCTAGGAAGAGTTCTGGTCGTCCCAAACTTCTTCCATGTAAGGACTATGGAGGCCACCGTGCTCTTAGGAACCTTTAGTGCTGCAGAAACTCTTTTGTAACCTTGTCCAGATCTGTGCCTCGCCACAATTGACCTATGGCTAAGCCCCGCCCCCTCCACTCACTCGGACAAACAACATTCGGTGACAGGCGCTATGTGACATCTCGGGAGATGACAGCTGTCAACACGGACAACAGACGCGTGATCAGAGAGAGAGACCATGACGAGATAAATTAAAAAACATAAAAATAATACAAACAAACAAAAAGAAATTGTTCAGAAGTCTTAAACTGGGAGTAGAAATCAGCCTGTGAATCTCTGAATGTGACTCGTGTCGCTCCCTCATTTTCTACCACAAACTACTGTTGTTGTGCCAAAAAGTGATCATCTGACAAAAACTGATCAAACAGCCACGGAAGCGGAGCAGTCTGGCTGCAGCTTGGAAGCCAGAGGCGTGTCGTTATCGACGTTACTACACGACACCTGTACTACACGACAGCGTCTTATGTACCGTTACCACGTACCAAAACTAGCATGTTTAGCTAGCGTTAGCCAACTTAAACTAACGTTGGGGAAGGTAACTTCATATTTCTTTCAAGCAAAGTGACAACATGTTGCCTCGAATACGATGTTGCCTTACCTTAGAACAGATGTAGACATCCTTGTTCATTTCATCCACGTTCAGTTGATGTTGAGGTCTGCCGCATAACTTTGGCTTGATGTGACTTGGTAAAAGTAAAAAAAATACGCCCTGTCACCCAGCCTCTCAGGATACCTAGTATCGGAGTTGCATGTACCCCATGCACACGTTTGACCATTTTAAACTAAAAACAACACATAAAAACGAACAAAAACGGACTCACTTCAATGCATTTCAATGGACGTTCAAGCAGAGAATGTCCGAGTGTATGGGATAGCTGTGCGCACTGTGATTGGCTCATCGCGTTTAGGGGCGTGGTTTAGCCATAGGTCAATTCTGTCTCTGAGCTCCTTGGACAGTTCCTTCCACCTCATGATCCTCATTTGCTCTGACATGCACTGTGAGCTGGAAGCTCTTATATAGACAGGTGTGCGCCTTTCCTAATCAAGTCCAATCAGTTTAATTAAACACAGCTGGACTCCAATGAAGGAGTAGAACCATCTCAAGGAGGATCAGAAGAAATGGACAGCATATGAGTTAAAGAGACTTGAGGCAAGATTAAGAAACAAAACTCGCGAATTGCGCTTCAGGTAACTGCAGCCACGGGCCAAGCCATCACGGGAGCACAAACTGAAGCTATAATGTTGTTTACTGCGCTTTTTCTTCGGAAACGTTCGAAACATCTTCGGAAATTCGGCCACTGAATTGCAGCGCATTTTGCAGCACACAGTCTGTTCAAGGCAACAGAGAGAAACGTGGGTGGAAACGTTGTTTTTGGTATTTAGCGCTTCATCACCCATTAGTATTAAAAAAAAATGGACATGTTTGTTTTTTTTTTTAATTCCTGCCTCTAGTCCCTTTAAATATGAGTGTTACTGTAAAGGGTCTGAATACTTACGACCATGTGATATTTCAGTTTTTCTTTTTTAATAAATTTGCAAAAAATTCTGCATTTCTGTTTTTTTCTGTCAAGACAGGGTACGGAGTGTACAGTAATGACAAATAAAATGAACTTTTATTAATTTAGCAATGGGCTGCAATGAAAGCAGTGAAAACTTTAAAGGGGACTGAATACTTTCTGTACTTACTGTAGCTTTAAAATACTTAAAAATAACCCAAATGATCAGACGGTGTTTGAATTATGATGTGCACTCTGTATGTTCCAGGTTCAGCCTCCTGAGTCCAAACTGTCGTGCGGTAAAAATGTCTTTGACAGAGGACAAGAGGGACTCTGGCTAAAATCGACCTCATCAACGCGTAAGTTCACACGCTTCATGACCACTCACGACTTCATGTATATTGTTAAACTTTTACCTCCTTGCTGACAACAGAGCGGACCGAACCAAACTCCAGGGGTGTTGCTAGACAC